>LPNX010983381.1:111283-196406 GCA_001517045.1 Pseudotsuga menziesii | reverse complement strand
ATATATTTATTTATTTATTTATGGTGATCTTATATATGAAAAACTCGAAGTATGGTGATTTGGTATTTTACATTCAAGTGTTGCATGCGATCTGATTGAGGTGGTGACATGAGACTATTTTTTGAGGAGTCAATCTGCTACGTTTTGAGGGGTTGCATGAGATTTTACTGACCATCTAGTGCATTGCATGCCATCTGAGGATCAATACCTTTGTTGCTTTGCACACAAGTAATTATTGTTTATTGTTTAGCACGAGCATTGGCACAAATGTATATCAATAGCACAGATCGTTGATTGGCATATTGTTTGGTATAGTTCACTTGGATTTGTTTGGCACAAATCGTTGATAGCACCGATTCACTTGGCATATCTTTTGGTACATACCATTTGGCAGATATCACACACTAGAGATCTCCATTTTCTAACAAGCTGAGTACATTCTATATTCTTTCATATTTTTTGAGGTGATATGAACCATAGTAGTATAATTTGAGTACGAATATGGATACAAATACTATTTGATACAGAAAAGAAAAAAAAATATGCACTGAAAAATCTAGTACAAATAAAATACGAAAGTAGACTGCTTATATATAATATTTTAATCAAATATTCATAAATATACCATATATGTACATAAGTGAGAGAGATGGCAACTAGTTATTAATAATTATTTAATAAGAAAGTATTTAATTAAATGGTATTTTTGTTTTATAGTGTTTAAATAAATATTTTTTTAAAAGGTTTTCAAAATGTAATTGTCCATAAGAATCTGTATCTATAATACACTTATACCGAATATTCGACAAATTCAATTTTATTATGAATTTAGGTACACATAATACCAATATGGTCGAATTATGCTACTATGATCTGAATAACACAAGTTCTTAGGGGTCGCATGTGATCTAGTGTTTTACTAAGGTTATGATCCCAATATTAAATACTTATAAGGGGTCAATATGTTGCTTTTGGAGGTGTTGCATGTGAATGTTGACGATCTAGTGCATTTCATGTCATCTGAGCACCAATTCCGCTCAAAGAATTTCATTTGGGCATTATATATACATAACTATCACAAATCTAATCCAAAAGTCTACATATTGGAAACTTTTTCAAAAGAACAAGTTCCTTCACTTTCTCCTAGTTCATTATTGCTCATATATATATTTCTAATTTTTTTACCAGCATGAACAACTGACAACATTTACTAAAGATTGCCAAAGGGAGATCTAACATAGTTACCCTAGAGGGTTTTAATGAATATATAGAGAAATTGGAGAAACATAGGGAAGAAAGAGAATCTAAACTTCAAATGGATTTAGAGGTCATGCTTTATAATAAATTTTCATCCTTTGAAGACAAGATTCAAAAAAAATAGACAATAAGATAAAAATATTGGAGAATAAGTTGCAGAAAATGGATATTAGATTACAAGAAATGGAAAAACAAAATCATGAAACAAAGCAACCAACCCAACATGGAGATGTTGATCATTTAAAAAGTCTTAAGATGAAAAACAAGATTAAAGATCCAAATGTAAAGATAAATAACGATATGACGAGTAATAGCTTAGAGGGTAAATTAGATATCAAACCCATCAAAAAGGAAATGAATAAGTTGATATAATTAGGCCATGAACATAACAAAAGAGCCTTGAACCTCACAATTTTTTATTTGAAGGAAGAGGAAAATGAAGATATGCTAGTTGTAGTAAAGGAAAAACTACATAATAAGTGACAAATTGAAACTTCCCATCTCACAGAATCAAAGAGGTTGGGAAAATAATCGAGAATAAAGTTAGGCTAAACCAAGTTATGATTAACTCTATTGAACATAAATATGGCATACTTGATCAAACCTCGGGTCTAAAAGGATCATGAATATTTATAAATGAATATCTCATTCCAGAAGATCAAGTTGAATTAAAAAAGGAGGTACAAAAGGTAAAAGAAGCTAGAAACGAAGGAAAATGCACATTAATTAGAAATATAAAAGTTGGTATTCGGGATGGAGACCAAAAAGATAATAATAAATAGGAATTTGGCATGCTCCATATCCTCTCTTTGAATCACCAAGGATTTCCATGGAACAGTTGGTTCTCAATTGAAATTGATATTATATTGCTTGTTGAAACTTGTGAGCACGGAGAATCTAAGGTCCCTAACATAGAATAATTTGTCCTATGGTTGATATGGAACAAGAGATCCTACTGAGTAGGGGCATTAGATGTATAGCTTGTTACATTATGAAGAACATTATCCCCATGTCAAAAGAAATACCCTTTCAATAATTACATTTGGATGGAGATTATAGACATTAATGCTAAAAGAACCTACATTGCAATTTGTTATTTTCCCCCTATTGATTCTAACTTTTATAACAAAAAAAAACTAGGTAAAACGTGTCCTTACAATGGCTTAGAGCATGGAAATTATAGGCTAAGAAAAGAAGGTAACATCTTCTTAATGGAGGACTTTAATGCTCGAACTACAAGTAACCAAGCTATTCTCTTAAGAAATTACTCCAACCCTATCACTCTTTGGTTTGACGAAGACCTTACTCTAGCTAGCAGGTACAAAATAATTGGTGAATATCTGATAAAAATTTGTTCAGTTCCGATCTAGTCAAGTTTTGTAGTGCTCAAGATCTAATAATTTGTAATGGTCTAACGAAGTGGCCAAATTCTAGCCAGATGACTTGTATTCATGGGTTTGGTAGTAGTGTGGTAAATTATATAATATCGGATATCCCTTTACATAATGAAATAATAAATTTTGACATCTTAAACGACCATGAGCTTGACTTAGATCGTAGACCTTTAATTGTAACTCTTAATTTTTCTATGCATAACAGTTCCATAGAAGAAAATTCTCATGGCCAAAAGCACTTGATCTTTGATAAAAAATAGAGATTATATTTTTCTAAATGATTTGAAAAAATGAATTATTTCATATTTCAAGGACAATAAACTTAATACCTCTATCATAATTTTACTACAACCCTCTCATCTTCCATTAGCAAGTTCTCTATTGAGGTATCAGGTATATAGCCAACCCTTGGTATGATAAATATTGCAAAAATGCAAGAAGAGGAATTAAGGAAGTTATTGAAGAGTCCCTAAAAGCTAACAAGATAAAGAGGTACAAAGCCCTAATTAAAAGAAAGAAAGGGTACTAGATAAATAAAAATCAAGGGAAGGTTTTGCACTTGTCTAATATGACTCCTGAAAAACATTGGAGGCGAATTCTAACTTGCAAAACTAAATAAAATAGTAGGATTGTTTTGAAGGACTGAAATTCCTATCTTACAAAACTTTATGAGTCCCTTGATGTCATGGATAACATTCAAACCCTCCTTACAATAAAAGAAGTTTTTCTTAAGAAGACATAGATTTTGGGGTTAAACGTCCAACAAATGGAAAAGCCAGGGACATTGAAGGATACCAAGTAGAAATCCTAAAAATTGGAGGGCATGTCCTCATCTCTCACATCCACAAGTTTTTTAATCTAGCGGTAAAAGAAAATTTTCCGTAAATCGTGGACTCAAAGCCTCATTGTTCCTTTTAAAATTGATTATAAAAATAATCCTTCGAATTATTGGATCATTATGATTAGCCCCCTCATAGCCAAGTTCTACGATATTATTTTGCAAAATAAGATTAGCATATGACTAGAAAAGGAAGGTAAGTGGGATAAAGACCATACATGTTTTAGAAGGCATCATTCAACCACGAACCACCTCGTTATGTTCATGATCATTGTGGGGGAGTGCAAAGTCCCATATTTTGACATTTCTTAATTAAAAATCTAATGTGAACTATATTAACATTTTATTTGCATATTATCTTTTGAACTCGGTTAAATTAATTAAGGCTATTGTTATGTGGACATGTGGAGATCAGCTACTGAACTGTTTGTTTGGACAATGACGTTTTTTTTCTTATGTGTGGTAGTGTCTGTTACAGAACCGACTCAAAGGGGGAAGCAAGAACTTAGGATAAATAGCTAATCTTGAGAAGTAGTAGGGGTTCTGCTTTTCAGGGTGAGGATTGCAAATTTGCAGAGGGAAGAACAGACTGCGTCTGTGTCTATTTATAAATGGGTTGCAGAGACTGAAAGAGAGCCATTTGTGTGTGTTTGTTTCTTTTATTGTTTAATAGAAAGATTAGCAGTGTGTGTTGCAGTATTATTAACTTAGATGTATGCATTGTTGTGAATGGTGTCGCTGTTCAGAGCCAACTATGGCGGTTTTCTGAACATTGGCGTGTTTTCATGAAACTATTGGTTCAAATGCCAAATTGATGCTTGAATGAACTAAAGTATAGATAGATGCATACATAGGAGTGCTAGGTTGATAAATCATGCAGGCTAAAGTTTGGATTGATCTACCTTTGATCAATCCACACCCAAATCCAATTTTTATGCCTTAACGAGTTTTGCAGAAAACAGATGATGGAGATCGAGGCCGTAGAGGAAAATCCAATGGTGGGAAAATTGCGGAAAAAGATTGGAGGGTGGAAATTTGAGTAACTTTTGGAAAATCGAAATCCCACATCCTACAACCCGAGTGCGGAAGAGGAATTGTGGAGGGAAAACTTTGGAAAATTGCCATCCCGCATCCCGCAAGCGGAAAATCCGTTATGGAAACGGAGTTGCGGAAGAAGAATTGCGAAGGGAAATTTATGGATTATTGGCATTCTGCATCCCGCAACCCACATGCGGAAACTCTGTTGCGGAAACAGAGTTGAGGGAGGGAAAAATTGCGAAAAGGCGGGTACAGAGGAAAAATTGCCGGGGGGGGGGGGCAATTTTAGAATAGAATTTGGCGAGTAAGATAAATTTGGTGATCCTGCCAAGTGTAGGACCCTGAAAATCCTGGAGGTGTTGGTTGGGTTGGTTTTGGTCTAACCCCCTGCACCATATAGGGATGCAACCGATCCTACCTATAATTCATTGGACACTTATATTGCACAAGAAGGGAGAGAGTTAATTAGTCACTTAGAAATGGTTGTGATTGCAAAATAAAAGAAATATTTGGACTCTATATTCTTGTCTAAAACCAGTCCCAAGGACATCCTAAATAACTTGATTTGTGAGGGTGTTTTGCAAAAGAAATATGGGGTGATAGTAGGATTGAGGATTCTTTTAATAATAAGGAGGTCTCATATAATACTTTGTCCATGAGGAGACAACATGAGGAGACCTCTCTCCTATTCGAAGGGATTCCTAAATCCTTTCATATTCAAAGTATTAATAAAGGAAATTTTTAGGTCTCAACCCCACATTATGTCCTCAGCAAGGTAAGTCTTTATATTTTGGTTATTTTCCAATAACGTCTTTAGAAAATGTTGGAATTTATTTGTTGGGTTTGGATGCAAATGTTGGCATATCCTTCTAGCATTTAGAACTTGAACCAAATAAGGTGTCTCTCGTAATATGCCCCTATTTAGGTGGATTTGGTGATGTAGGTCAGCCACATATTGGTAAAATACCTACCTCTTAGTTGTATGATTTTAAATATGCGACATCCTCTAAGGACAAGGAGTCCTTTAATTCAAAGGAATTAAGAGGAAACCCCTATTTTATTAGGTCAAAAGGGCATATTGGTTCTCAAGATTCTTTAGTGCCTTGGGGTAAGGAGTTGATAGTAAGATATAGGTAGGAAAAGGTAGTATAGTTAGGAAATAACATTTATCATTCTCAAAATAAGGCTAAAGTATAAATAATTCAAGGAAATTAAAGAACTTTGGTTTGGTATTTTAGAGAATCATGACCCTCATTAGTGATTTCCAAATGAATATTTTCTCATTGTATGCAATGAGTTTGGGAAACCGCATAAAGATATTGGTCCTCTTTAGGATCGTAGAGAAATAGCGACCAAGCATTTTACTAGTACAAGAGACAATGTGCAAGAGGGAGTTAATTATAGAACAACTCATGTAACTATTTAAATATTGGGAATTTCAGTGGGTAGATACTAGAGGTTTGTCTAGGGGATTACTTATAGGTTGGAGGACACCAATTTCTTTAATATTTGTTTTTTGGTGCATTTACGGTTTTGCACTATCTTCAAGAGTGAGAGCTTGGGTATACAACACTTAGTTATAAATATGTACAAGCCATGTGCCACAAGACAAATATCTTGGGATCATTTCTTCTATGTATCGATAGTTAAGGAAAAGGATCTAATTAATGGAGGAGACCTAATTTTCACTTTGAACCAGATATATATTTGGGCTCTTCAGTACAGAAAGATGTAGTATTGGGATATTTTTCATCAATTAAAGACAGTGGAGTTGGTAGATGGGGAGCTAGTAAAGATCAAACCCACTTGGAGAAACAAAAGAACTAAGATCAGTTTCAAGAATATCTAAGAGCATCAAATATTTGAGACAAAAATAATAATAAAAATTATGGGACAGAGAGGCCAATTAAAGGATGAAGAGTTGAGTCGTTTAGATAAATCTCGGGGACAAGAACACAAATATTTTGATCATTTCACTAATCATATAAGAAGTCACAACACAATTTGGGAACATAGAAATGAAGAAGGTAAAAAAATCCATGGTTTCAAGGATTTGATAGGACAGGGTGTTCATCATTTGTCCAATATTTACAAAGAACTCTATGCAACAAAAATAACTAAAATAGTGAAGGTTTTCCCTTATTTTCCCATATTGGTATCCCCAAAGGAGAATGATAAGATGTTTTAGGAAGTAAGAAAGGATAAATTATTGGAGGTTTTGTCACCTTTCAAAAATTTAAGAACCCAGGTTCTGATAGGTGGATGGTGGAAATTTTTTTGGTTTCTTTCATTTAATAAGAGGAGATTTGCTAAGACTGGTTAAAGAGGTATATTTTAACCAAACTTTAATTTAACCTTTATAGAATTGATCTCAAAATTTGATAAGTCAAAGTCATTTGTAAATTTCAGGTCAATTATGTTATGTAATTTTGTTTACATGATCATTGCAAAAGTTTTGGCGGTTAGAATCAAAACATGTATGTCAATAGTTATATCCCCTGAGCACTTCGGGTTCTTGGAAGGTAGGAATAGTTATGATGTGATTAGTTTATCTCAAGGACTCCACATTATCAAAACCAAGAATATGAGTGCCATGGTTATCAAGGTCGATCTTTCAGAAACCTACAACATAACTTGTTAGTTGTACCTTTGGTTCCTTCTAATTTAGATCGGTTTCACCTAAGCTTGGCTAATTGGATTGTGGAATGTGTGATGCCAGTTTATTATATAGTATTAGTGAATGGTTTCACAACCCCTTTATTCATTCTTTCAAGAGGATTTCATCAAGGTTGTCCTCTCTCTCCATATTCGTTTCTATTAATTGCTTAGGTCCATTTTGGAAGTGGAGATCCAAAAGTTTACAAGGAATCTGGGTAGGATTGGATTTTAATTGAACTCATTTATTATTTGTTCATGATGTTTTGTTGTTTACCAATGGTTTTCTGAATGAAGGAAGAGTTTTACATGACATAATGGAGACTATATTGTAAGGCTACTAGTATGGATATTAATGCTGGGATATTTTTTATATGTTTAAGTATCCTTATAGAGAGGGTGGAACAAGAACATTTAAATTTGCTTCAATTTCAGATTAATAAGTCTAATGAGGGATTTAAGTATTTAGGTTATCCTTTAAAGCCTAATTCTTATGGTAAACAAAACTAGGGTTGGTTGATTGATAATATTGGAAAGAGAACACAATTTTTTTATGTAATAAATTTTTATTGTGAGGTGGAAGACTGGCAATTGTAGAGTCTGTGTTGGAATAATTTATGGTTTATTAACAATCCTTGGCTCACATTCCTAAGGGAGTGTGTTAGGAAATTCATAATTTATGTTTTAATTTTCCATGGAGTGTCCAAGAAGGTAACATTCGCACTCACTAGACTAATTGGAGGTTGATCTCAAAGCCAAAAAGAAAAGATGGTTGGGGACTCAAATGTATACATACTTTTGGTACCTCCCTAGTAAGTAAGGTACACTAGAATCTAATCGTGAAAGGCAAACTTTGGAACATGTTAATATTCCAAAATATTTAGTTATCGATACCATTTTCATTTAGAATATGATGCAGGAAAATCCTTTGAAGAATGGTTGCATTGGTTGGAAGGATATCATTTCTTATTTTTCTCTTATAGAAATGATTTTGGGATGGAGGGAAAGCAACAATGTAGCGATTAGGGTGGGAAAATATGGCATTATGGGGTTGTGAAAACTGAATATTTCTTGCCCAAGGTTTAGTATAATTTTTTCATGATAAGAAATAGAGATTCCTTAATCAATTTAGTGATACTGAAAGGTATGACCTCTAGATGTAAGGATGGAAATCCTCTAGGGATTTTGTTCTTGATGAGAATTGGGCTACAAACTAAGATGCATATGTGTTTGAACTTACAAGATAACATATATGAATGCAAGAGGGACTCGGAAATTTAGTTTGATTGGGTAACAAAATAGGTGAGTACAACATGACAAAGTTGGGATACCAGGAATTGATGTCAATTTCTCGACATCCTATTTCCTAGAGGTGGCCCATATTTGGAAGGTAAAATCTACCTTTAAACAAGTTTTCTATGTTTATTGGTTTACATAAAAAAAATTAACCTGGGAATATTGACAAAAAATGAATGTTTATGGTCTTAGTATTGACGAAGGTGAAGAAACAACCTCTCATCTATTTGTACATTCACCATTTTCTAAACAAGATCGAAAGGATGTCAATTCACGACTCAAGCCACAAGACTTATAGAGGTAAGATACAATGGAAATATATTTGTAGGGGTAGTATATTAGACAAGACAACAAGACGTATATGACCATACCACTCTTAGATATATAGGGATTGTGGCTAGCTATAAATGGAAGATTATTTTAGGAAGCACAAGCACAAAACTTTTAGGTTTTTTCTTAGATTGTCATAATTTTTCAATATTACAAGGAGGATCCAAATATAAAACTTCCTCGATAGATTAGAGAGCCAATGATTGATAAAAGCATTAGCTGGGTTTTTTATGGTGCTTTACAGGGTACATCTCATCTCTATGAGATGGGTGGTTTGTTCTTCTTTATTTAAGCACAGTTTCTTATGTTTAAGGAAAATATTCATATTGGTACCAACAACATGGATAAACTTGTGGAGTTCAAAATTATCTTTAAATGAGATTATGATCATGATACCCTTAATCTATAGGTTTTTAATGACTCGATTCTGGTTGCGAAGTGAATGTAGAGGTATTGATAGATTCTCAGTAATGATCCATAGGTAGTGACTACAAATTTGAAAGATATCATAAGTAATTCGTCTACATTTTAGTAACTCGCATGTTTATAGAATTGAACCAATAAACATATTATGTTTCTAAGGAGGGATTTCAATTGAATCCAATGGAGCTGATATTATTGGAAAAATTTGAGGGTTCAAAAATCAAGTCTAAGAAGTTTTTTTAAATAGTTTTTTCATATTTTATTATTAGTCATAAATTATGTTTTGTAATGTAATATATTTTTGAGGCGTAGAGTGGTGACTCCTGTTAAATTTGAACAATAGGACAAATTTTGTGGACATCTCAATAATTTTTCTAGCATCCCCGTCCATCATTTTTGTTAGAAACATTAATATATTTAGGGTTAAGGATCATACAAGAATGTGAAAATTATCGAGGAGTCAAATATATGCCTTGGGAATATGAAACCAAGGGGAATCTCATAGTATAATATGTACATATGATTAATAAGAATGTGTGCTTTAACGCCTATCTTCTTGTCTTATTTTGGTTTTTTCCTTAGTGCCCTAAAGATGACCTAACAATGGTATTAAATCACTCATAAATCCTACCTCCCCATTCAACTGGACTCTACTCCTCCTCAAAACATTGCTAACTCCTACCTAACAATTATAACATATTCTCTGCAATGTTTTTCCAGCCAAAACATTTCATTTCCTATTCTCACATTGGTATCCAAAACCCTAATTCACTTGATCCCTAATAATTTTGCTTCTACTAGCTATTAATAATTGCATCTCCTTCATGGTATCTTGAAGTCCCCCCATTGTGATTGAGTTATATCATAATATATCCATAGAGAAGGATCTAGAGATAGAGTTGTGTTGATGTATTTGTAACTTCAGAAGATATGTTGATGTATATTATCACTGTATGTTGTTGTACCTCCATAAGAGATGTGTTTTTCTCCTTTCAGGATGCCATTATTGTGTATGGACCTTGAGGTACAACCTCTGTTGTAAGTTGGGGAAATAGTCCCTAGTATAACATCATGTAATGTATTTTTAGAGTCTCTCTAGGTGAAGTCGACCCTGTTAGGGTAAAGAGGCTGACTCCAGTCATGTATTAGGTTAATCACTTGAAGGGTATAAATAGGGAGGCACACTCCCTCATTTATACACACTCACACTCACTCAAGTTCGGATGAGGAGAGAGATAGAGATAAGGAGGACAAATAGATAGCTGCATAAGACTTCTTCTTATTGGGTTTTTCCATCTTGTGCTATTGTCTTAGTGACAGAACTATTCCAAGGAAGTTTGCGGAGTTTTCTCCATTATGGTTTCGTCGGTGAAAATCCCTGTGTCTTGTGTATCTGCTCTATCTTGTATCTTACTATACTTATTATTATTTTAGATAAAGATCCTAATCAAGTTAATTAGATTAGAAAAATTAGCATGGTATCTGAGCCTCTCTAAAAGAAGGCATTGTGTAACAACATAAATTAGGGCTTCCTAGTTCAAGGTCTTCTCTCGATAGATCATCAATAAAAGAGGGATATGGTAACTCACCCTAGAGGGGCACATGTTTTGGTGGAAGCATAATCATATTTGAAGAAGTCTCATTTTTTAACTCGACACTAGTGCCAGGAGAAACTAGGGCATCAATTTTTGGAGGCTTCCCACCTCAGTCTTCAAAAAAGAACCTTGTTGAGCAAATCACCTCAAGGAGGCACATATTTCTCTCTAAATAAATTTCCAAAACTCCAAGTTTGGAAAATTAGGGTTTCTTTGACAAACCCTAGGTCATCCAGCTTTGGAACCAGGTCAGACACCTCAAATCAATAAGATCTAAATATTTTCTATTTCCATTTGAGGTTCTCATTTGAAAAGATGACTCACCATACTCAGCTCAAGGACGAGCTTGGAGGAGCTGATAAATTCCTAGCATGGAAGTACATAATCTCTCTGATCATTGAAGATAATGATTTCGATCAATATATCAGTAAGGAAGTACAAATCCAAAGGGACATGAGGCTAAGGATACTCATAAGAAGAACTTGGTTAAAGCTGAGAGAATCACTACAGATTCTATTAAGGATCATCTCATCCCCCGTGTGTCGTCCTTCAAGACACCAAAGGAAGTATTTGATGTTTTGACAAAGATGTTTGAAGGAAAGAACATCAATTCAAAGATGACATTGAGGAACCAACTAAAGAATGTGAAGATACAAAACTCTGAGACTATACAGTCCTACTTCACAAGGGTTGCTTAAATCAAGGAACAACTTGAATCAATTGAAGAGAATGTAGAAGAAGGAGAGATTATGATGACTACCTTGAATGGCCTCCCAATATCATGGGATTCGTTCATTCAAGTTATATGTGCAAGAAGTAAGCTGATCTCTTTCATTCAACTCCGATAAGAATGCACATACGAAGAAGTTGGGCTCATAACAAGAGAAAAGAAAATGGGAGCAACTGAATATCAAGCTCTCACGGATCACACCAAAAAGAACTACAAGAAGAAGGAGAACCACCATCACAACAGGATGAAGAACACAAAACAAAAGAAGTTTAAAAAAAATCCTTCCAACATTCAATGCTAAACATGTGATGAAAAGAGGATCTTTGCAAGAGACTCTCCCAAGGACAAGGACTCCTTCAACAAGAAGAAGAGACATCATGCTCACACCTCTAAATAAGATGAACCAAGAAACAAAAGATTCAGAAGAGAGAAGGATGATTTAGATGAAGAGTATGTTCTATTCAACACTCACAGGAACTATCTCACATGGAAGCAATGATTGGCTTGTGGATAGTGGGGCATCTAAACATATGACAAGATATCAAGAAATATTCGTCAATATATATGAGAATGAGTCACGTCACAAGGTGAAATTTGGGGATGATTATCAATACCCCATAAAAGGAATTGGAGAAGCTTCACAAAAGCTAGAATCCATAAAATATTTAAAGATGAAGGATGTGCTATATGTTCCAGGATGGAAGAAGAATATTCTCTCCATATTTGCACTAGATGAAAAGGGAATGAGAGTTACATTTGTTGATGCCCAAGTTCTAATGTGGCCTAAAGGAATGTTAATCAATGATGCCACCGTGATTGGGGAAAAATATGGAGGCTTGTACAAAATAAAGGGACAACTTGAACAAGCATAGGTTCATGAGTCAATAGAACTAAGTGAACTATGGCATCGAAGGCTTGCACGTGTGCATTATAGAGCACTATTAATTGCAAGAAAAGGAGTCTCGGGACTTTCAGAAACCTAGGCAAAGCATGAAGGAATTTGCAAAAGACGTGCACAAGGAAAGAATGCAAAGAATTCATTTCCTTGCAGTGAAAGTAAAGCTAAAGGAATAATGGATATAGTACACTCAAATGTATGTGGGCCCATGTCATCCAACTTATTAGGAGGGTATGTTTACTATGTTTTCTTTATAGATTATTTCTCACGTAAGACATGGATATATTTCTTAAAAGGGAAAAATGAAGTATTCAGTAAGTTCAAGGAATACAAAGTCTTGGTCGAGAACCACTCCGAAAGGAATATAAAGACTCTGCAGTTAGATAATGTTAGAGAGCTCACCTCGAAAGAATTCAAGGAACTCTACAAAGAGTTTGGAATTAAGAGGGATTTTAGCACTCCATACAATCCTCAACAGAATGGTGTTGTGGAATGAAAGAATTGAACCATAAAGGAAGCACCAAAATTAATGCTACATGACTAGGATATTCCAATGCACCTTTGGGAGGAAGTAACAAGGACAACTATGTATGTATAGAACCGTAATCCTCATCAATTACTTGACAAAAAGACTCCTAAAGAGACTTTCTTAGGAGAGAAACCAGAAGTCATCCATCTCAGAATATTTGGCTTCCTAGTGTACATACATATCCCAAAAGAGAAGAGGACCAAGCTCAATCCTTCTAGGAGGAAGTGAATATTCGTAGGATATAGTGATACATCAAAGGCCTATCGAATATACTTCCCAAGATTCAAGAATATCGACATCAGTAGAGATGTAACCTTTTGATGAGGACTCGACATACTCCAGATCCAGGAAGATACCTATTGAAGAGGTCGAGGAACCTGAAGGACCGAGAGTCCGAGATATGACAATGGAATTGGAAATTTCAAAAGACCATGAAGATCATGACATGGCGGAACCATAAGAGCTTATAGAGGCACTTCACGAGAAGGACTCCCATAAGAGGAAACCGACATGGGAACGAGAGATAATACAAGATGCAGAAAGGTATTGCGCTCCAGATGGGATGCATAGAGAAAGGAAAAGACAAAAACCTTACAACAACTATGTGTCCCTATTATGTGACATCATTGACAAGGAACCTTCCAACTATGAAGAGGTTGTAGAGAAGAAATAATGGAAGGATTCCATGATCGAGGAGTATCATTTGATTATGAACAATGATGTCTGGGAGATAGTTCCAAGACCGGAAAATAAGTCTATCGCGGCTTTGAAGTGGATCTACAAGATCAAGCATGTTGCAGATGTTAGCATTGAGAAACACAAAGCAAGATCCATGGCATGATGATTCTCACAAAAAGAAGCCATAGACTATGAGGAGACATTTTCACCTATTCCAAGGTACACTTCCATTAGATATATACTTGCATTGGCTACAGTTATGAGATGGAAGATACATTAGATGGATGACGATACAACATTCTTGAATGGTGTAGTCGAGGAGGAAGTGTGCATAAAACAACCACTGGGATTCGAGAAACATGACATGCAAACTCTTGTGTGCAAATCGAAGAAGACCTTGTATGGATTGAAACAGGCACCCAAGACATGGTAAGACAAGGTGGATAGCTTCCTCATGAGCTTAGTATTTACTAAGAGTAAAGCAGATTCCAACCTTTACTTCGAGGTTGAAGGTAGAAGATCAGTGATGCTCCTGCTATATGTCAATGACCAGTTCCTGATAGGAGAGGATGAACTAATTTAAGATGCAAAGAGGAGACTTGCTACTGATTTCAAGACGAAAGACCTAGGGATGATGGACTGCTTCTTAGGCATAAAGGTGTGGTAGAGTCCAAATTGGATTCTCCTTGGTTAAGGAAAATATGCAGTGGAGATTCTCAAGAGATTCAGAATGTTGGACTGCAAGTAAATAGCCACACATATGGCATCGAACCTGAAGATTATGTGTGATGCTTCATCATAGTCAGTTGATTCCACGAAGTAATGTCAAATGATTGGTTCATTGATGTACTTGACAAATATGAGACCAAGCATGTGATTTGATGTGAACATCCTAATCCAGTTCCTGATGGATCCGAGACATTGTCACCTTGTTGTTGCAAAGCATGTATTGAAGTACCTAAAGGGTACAAGGGATTATGGGATCAAGTATGATGTGAATCAGAAGATTAACCTGCATGGTTATGTTGATTCAAAATGGGAAGGTAGCGCCACTGATAGGAAGAGAACTTTGGGTTCCTGCTTTAGTTTAGGATCTGACACGATCTCCTGGTTTAGCTGGAAGTAGTCTTGCGTGCCGCTAAGTACAGCCAAAGATCAGTATGTTTTCACTTGCTCGAATAGTTGCAAGGAAGTATGGCTGTGAAATCTACTGTCTAATTTGTCTGATATCCAGTTAGAAGTGACTTGTATCTTCTATGAGAACTAGAGTTGCATGAAGCTATCGAAGAACTCGATGTTCCATGACAAGTCAAAGCACATAGAGACCAAGTTCCACTATATCAGGGGTATGGTGCAGAAAGGAGCATTGAAGCTCCAGTGTGTGGAAATAGACGAGCAGGAGCATTGAAGCTCCAGTGCGTGGAAATAGACGAGCAGATAGCCGATGTATTGACCAAGCTTTTAGCCATAGTGAAGTTCAAGTACTTCAGAAAAAGACTTGGTGTGATCCAGGACGAGACCCCTTGAAAGAGGGAGTGATGAGTTCTAGCATAGTCGAAGCTATAGGTTTTCTTGGTGACGTAATTAGTCATATACGTTGTCCTCAGATGTAATCAATTTTGGTGAAGTTGAAGGGTTAACCTTGGCCCTAATTAGTCCTGGTGTGCTCTAATTCTAGAAATAACAAGAGACTAGAAGACACAGATGCATGAGACCTCACATGAGAAATGAGACAGGTTGTTTGAGAAGAAAATATACCGGCATAGGATGCAAGTTGGTCGGATGTAATCAGTCTTGTAGGTTGTCCTATGATGTAATCAGTCCTGGCGAAGTTAGTAGGTTATCTTTGGACGTAATCAGTCTTGGTACAGGTTATCCGAAGTGTAAAATTTCTTGGCGTGGTGTGCAGGTTGTTCAGATGTAATAAGTCATGTGGGTTGTCCAGAGTGTAAAAAGGGTCTTGGAGTGGTACACAAGTTTCTCGGACGTAATAAGTCGTGGAAGGTTGTTCAAACTTAAAATATCCTGGGTGCAAGTTGTTCAAATGTAATAAGTCCTTGAGGTTGGCCTAGAATGTAATAGTCCTAGAGTGGTACAAATGTTGTTTGGCCATACTCAGTCCTTTTGTGTGTGTATTCCCATTTTGGAGATGATGAGGTCACAAGGCACTTGGTGTGCACCTGGGAAGTTCTCCTATGTTGGTATAACACATGTTGACGGTAGAGAGACGTAACGCACTTGGTGTGCTCCTAGGCGATTCTTGCATAGTGGAAGTTGTAGGTTGTCTTGGTGACATGAAAGATCCTAGAATACTCCTATGTTGGTAGAAAGAATGTGGCCTGCATTTGGGTTGTGCTTTGTGTGATTTGTTTTGTTTTGTGCATGAAAAAGGGATGACGGTAGGAGACATAGGTTATTGTAGTGGAAATGTAAAGAATGGTCTTGGGATGTACCTACGGGATGGCTTGCTCATAGATATGATGAATACCTGGATGAGGACTAGGACTACACCCAACATGAAAAATGGTTGGCTCTATAGAAACTTCCGATGATAGATAGTACTATTCGATGATCGATAAGATGATGACTATGGAAATAGCTATGATGATGAATCTGGGATGATGACTGGACCAGATGTGTTGATGACTGTGGAGAGAGAAAATACCTTCCTAGTTAAGAGGTAGTGTTGATGTATTTGTAACTTCCGAAGATATTCTGATCTATATTATCACTGCATGTTGTTGTACCCCCATTGGACATGTGTTTTCCTCCTTTTGGGATGCAATTATTGTGTATGGACCTTGAGGTACAACCTCCATTGTAGGTTTGGGTAATAGTCCCCAATATAACATCATGTAATGTATTTTTGGAGTCTCTCTAGGAGAAGACGACCCTATTAGGGTAAAGAGTCTGACCCTAGTCATGTATTAGGTTAGTCGCTTGAAGAGTATAAATACAGAGGATCGCTCCCTGATTTATACACACTCACACTCACTCAAGTTCACATGAGGAGAGAGAGAGAGAGACAGGGAGGAGACATAGAGAGCTACAGAGGACTTCTTCTTATTGGGTTTTTCCATCTTGTGATATTGTCTTAGTGATGGAACTATTCTGAGGAAGTTTTTGGGGTTTTCTCCATTATGGTTTCCTCGGTGAAAATATTTGTGTCTTGTGTATCTGCTCTATCTTATGTATCTTGTTGTAATTGTTATTCTTTCATATAAATATCCTAATCAAGTTAATTAGATTAGAAAAACTAACAAGTTGAGCTACAACTATGTATTATTGTTGCTCGTATTGAACTATTGTTTCCATTTTGCTTTTGACTCCTGTAGAAAACATGAGTTGTGCTCTCCTCAAGACTCTTGTAGTGTTGAGACTCTTGTAGCAATGAAGAGCTACATGTTGTCTACACCATGACCTCTTTGTTGTTGGTAACTAAGTTGAAGAGTGAGCCACATGTATTTCTACGTGGAGTAAACTTTAAAGAATTTTGTAACCTTGAAGAGAGCAATGTGACCAAACATCCATCACAACCAACAAAGTTCAAAGACCATCTTTGAATACTTAAAACTATTGAATGCTTGAGGATATCAACTCCTGTGTGAACTCACATTGGTTGTTTATCACAATCTTTGAAGAGGCTGCACAAACTCCTCCACAGTTGACTACATATTGGTGTATGATATTGTTTTTTTCACCTTCTAAATATATTGCGTACTGGAGAGTGAACTACCTATCATTGTTTTGGATTGAGCTACATTAATATGTGCAAGAACATTATTTTTTTCCTATGTGCCCTAAAGGGGACTTAACAATTTTGACTATAGGAGGGGGTAGTTGTGAATTTCATGTTTCAAAATATCACCCCATGGAGCCAGTAATCAAATTTAGGAACTATTTAAACCCTCCCATGGGAAACATAATTCACAAATGCATGTGAAATTGTATAAGTATAAAAGACGATGGAATTAAAACTATATTCACACACACATTATAAATAAACAAACACATTCATTACAAGAAGTAATTATAATCATTGCAATGGCATACATAACACATAATACTTATTTTTTAATTGAAGAAGATTTAAGAAACTGGATGTGTAAGTGTGATTTTCCACCCAATATAGGTATCAACTGCACATACCACCCCTAAGTTGGTTATGAGGCCACCAGGGTGAAGGAAATGCCTATAGGCCTCTCTCTCTCTCTCTCGCTTATCCCAACCCATTTTTTCTCATGCTTAACCAATCTGCTCATTACTAAGCACTACAGGAATCTCATTCAACCATCCCAACAATGGAAATACCGTCCACTTCCCCACAAAACAAAAGGTATTTCTCTACTAAAAAATCCCTTAGAGTACCTAACCCTTACAGTTCTCTTTAGTGTGAGAAAAAAGAGTCCAACTTGATATATGCTTTCATAGAACCTCCTTTAATATCAATTCAAGGATTCTTAAGCATCCCAAAGTAGCAAATAAACAATAAGAAAAGGTTCCTATATTTCCTATCCTTTATGCTCACCTACAACCATTCTCTTTCCTCTAATGTGTGCAATTTCATTCTCACAGTGCTAATTTCAAGTTATTTCCATAGTCTGGCTATTAACAAATGGATAAAAAGAGCATGAAAGCATACATAGTGTATGGATTTTGCACTGAAAATGAGTGATAGACTCCTTTTGAGATGGGATGATTGGTGAAAAGAAAATTGAAATTGCTTGTAACCATAGAAGGAATGATTCTTGCAATTGTCATAAAAGTATAGTCATCCCATGCAGCTTCCATAACTGCATGAGAAGACTTTCCCAACAACCTCACACGTGCATTCAATGACAAGATTTAATAAGCCAAATGAGGTAAACGATTAATTTAAGGCACATGGAATAAATAGGTGAATTTTAAGGCTAACATTTGGAAAAATATGATATAATCTCCCCTAGGTCTCTTCTCCTCTTCTATTCTAATTCTCTTTACACAACCATCTTGGAAAATTTTATCAATTTCCATTCTAATATTTACATAGATTTTGATTCATCGCGACAAGCCAACCACATGGACCATATATAAATATTTACATTAGACATGCCTAGCCATTCACTAGTCAGGAATTGGCCTTGAGATGCACACTAGGAATATTTATTAGCATATTTAAATATTTTCACATAATATGATTTACTACATTCCAAGAGCCAAAATTGGGAGCAATACAATCTCTCCCCCACCCCTTGGAATAAAGTTATCCTCGATGTTTCCTGAAAATTAGAACAAAAATGTGTATGACTTAAGTGCTTTGTATTTAGAGGGGTTTTTTATTGGATCATTACCCTATTGTTCATAGTAAAAGTATGGACCACACAGTAACCTTGATCAACTTGTATGGTTCCTTTGAGGGTAAGTAATTTTTATGGGATAGTTTGTTTTATTTGCATTGTTTTAAGGTGGAAAATCTTGTTACTGGTGTGGACTTTAAATTGACCTTAAATCATGAAGAAATCAAGGGAACTTATGCCAAGGAAGATCAAATTACGTCATATTTTGTTGATAAGTTTGAAGTGGCGGGTTGGGTATATGTGGATCCTTCCAAATTTGGATGATGCAGAGTAACAATCAATTTGATTTCGGTGGGGTTTCCAAAAGACTCAACCTTTTCCTTGTACATAACAATCTTTTTTAAAAATTGGAGAGGTATTAGACATGGGTATGCACGATTCGATGCTTGGATCAAATTTTCAGTGTTTATTGAAATGTGAATTAGTGGGAACATACCAAATGCGCCATTTTTGTACAATCCATGTTGGTATTCTAAGGTCGATCTTCAACAAATAGTTAAGACAAATTGAAAGCACATTAATTTGGAAATGGAAGATAGTGTGTGTTCTTAGTTTGCTCATTCATTGATGTGTCTTAAAAAAGGTGATAATGTGGGCTCGAGATACTCAAGATATGATTTATGGAATTTGAGCACAAGAGAAACAAGTTATTACTTGACATGGAAAATGGATGGCATATCAAGAGTTGGGTACTATTGATTTTGTCTGGAGATCAGAACACTAAATATTTTCAAACTTTTGCTAAATAGGGGAATAACATAATACTATTTGGGAGTAGAAAGACAAGGATGGTAATCTAGTTTGAGGTTTCATTGAACTTTCCAAGCTAGGGGTTCAACATTTCGAGGATATATTCTTGGAATTTATGCACACCAATTTGGAAGAAAATATGAAAAAATGGTTTCCTATTTCCCACAGTTAGTTGATGAGAAAATGAATGATGAAGTTTTCAAATCAGTGACTAAGGAATAACTCTAGGTGGCTTTGAAACCTTCCAAAAATATAACAGCCAAAGGGTCTATGTGTGGACTACAAAGTTTTCTATTGATTTTTATGATTTAATTGGAGATGATTTATTTCAAGTAGTTGAGGAAATGAGGTTAAATGGGAAGATTCTAGGGAGTATTAATTCCACTATTCTTACTTTGATTCCCAAAGCTTAAATTGCCCAAATTATTACAGTGAATTCCATTGATCTCACTTTGTAATTGCATATATAATATTATCTGTAAGGTGATTGTTATTCATATTAACCCATTACTATTTAAGATTATTTTCTCTAGTCAATTAGGGTTTCTGAGGGGTAGATTGATTCATGAGGGTATTGGTATGGGGTAGGAGGAATTATATTCCAATAAGACACATTACCTCTCTACTAAAGTACTCAAAATGGTCCTATATAAATCCTATGATTGGGTATCCTAGCTATTTTTGAGATGGTTAATTATTTGTATTGGTTTTAACATTCTAGCGGTTAAATAGATCATGGGTTGTGTGGAAACCTCTTCAATTGTTGTTCTTATTAATGGATCAAGATTGCATTCCTTTAGACCCACTAGGGGACAGAGATAGGGGTGTCAATTGACTCCTGATATTTTTTTATTAGTTGTGCAAGGGATCAATAGGGTCAAAATACTTGATGCAAGAAGGAAAAGGAAGGTGTACGATATTTGTATAGGGAGGAGAGAACAATTGAATCATCTAATTTTTGTGGATGATGTGCTACTTTTTTTATGTTATGAGGGTGAAGGTATACATCATGATTGTATTCTACCACTCTTTTTTGAGGCCATGAGTATGGAATTATATATTGATAAGTCTTCCCTATATGCCCCTAAGGAGGATACTCGTAGTAGGAAGTTATGGGAATGGTAGTTCCCATTTCCTGCTCTCAATTTAAATGATTGTGCTTAGTATATAGGGTACACACTCAAAGAAAATAATTATGGGAAAGTTGATTGGTATCATTTGGTTACTACGATATAAAAATAAGTTCACTTATGGTAAAATTGATGGCTATACCGAGGGGGAAGACTCATCTTTTGGCATTTCTTGGCCCATATTCCAAAGGAATCCTTGGCATGGCTATAAATGCCTATTTCAATTATCTTTGGAAGAGAAACAATGAGTAAAAGGGCTTACATCTAGCTAGTCGAAAGGTTATTGCAAGTCTGAAGGCTTATGGTGGATATAGAGTTAAAAGAATCTTTTCTATTTAATTAGGAACTTGCAGAAAAGTCACTCAAGAACTTTTTAACTAAAGATAGTTTATGGACAAGAATCCTAATTGAAAATATATATGTTTTGGGGTTATGTTAGATTGGATTAGAAAGAATGGGAAGTCTAATATAAATGTTTCTAATCAATGGAAACCCTTGAACTTGTCCTTTCCAATTATTGGGCAGTTTTTGTCACGGAGGGTGATCTCAAGTATTTAGATCCAAGTGGGGGTTTATGCTATTATGAGTTGAGGTCAAGGGATATTTCTCCCTGATGATTTGGTTATGCACTTTTAAGAACATGACATATGTACCTTGGACAAATTAATTGATCCTTTGAATGCTAATATATAAAAACAATGATGTCTTTAAGCATGGGTTTGGGTTTAGTTGGGGAGCGTGATTTGTTATGGGGAATATTTCTACATGAGTTTCAAAGGAATCACATTGGAATCAGAGATGATAGTGATGAAATTGCTTCAATTTTTAAGAATTAATGGGGATATTATATTGATAATCTAGGATACATTACTATAAATTTTATAGTGGTAGAGGATCCTAGATGGTGGGGGAAAATTTCATGGAAACTTGCAGATCCACTTAAAAGTGTTTTTCGTTTTTGGCTGGTTCTAAACAATCAATATTTAACTTGTATAGGCTGCATCGAAGGAACAAAATAGGACCCGGTATGCGTATTTTTTGTAGGAGTAATGAAGAAAGGAATGGCCAATTTTTTCCCTTTAGTGAATAGGTCTAGTCGAAGGTCAAGAGCCATCTCGAATCCATAAACCTATGGGATAAAGCTTATTCAAAGGTCTTCTTTTTGGGGTTCTTTAATCGTAGGGAACCCCAAGACATTCTGAGTGATTCCATATCTAATCAACTAGGGAATTTGGTTTTGCAAGGAACGACATATTGTTTGAGGAGAAACAGGCTCCTACATTCAATATTACAACACAGACATTTGCTATATTTACTTACTTCTCTCCAACCTATTTACTAAATCCTGGTTGAATACTTAGAGAGGTAAATATGAACAAGGATTTTCCATGGAGATTTTTCAATGGGACCTGCATGGGTATAGGGAATACTTATGGCTTAGGATTTGTTATTTACCTTTGAAACGATTATTATTTTATGGGTAAGGCTAGTTTGGGTGCAGGGACAAATAGTGTTGGTGAATTTAATTCATTTTATTATTTATTGAATTTTGTAATTGAGCAGGATATTACTCAATTACAAGTATTTGGTGATTAAAATATGGTTATTCATTGTATGAACAATGATATTTAGGTTCGTAACATAGGTATTTGTCAACTTTCTATGTCTCTAAAGGATACTAGTGGTGTATTATAGATGGTCAATTTTACTCATGTCTATTGAGATTTGAACACATTTTAGATTCCTTTTTTAAATAAGCATTGTTGTTAGAGGTTGGTTCATTATTTATTCATGAGTATAGGTGGTCTCTTTGAGGACCTATGAAATTCATGAAATTTGATGGATATGATATGTGATGGAATGGTATTATAGGACCTTGTCTAATTGGAAAACAAAAACATCAAACTTGAAAAATTGAGTGAGGGATTATATCCATTAAAATTTAAATTATAAAGAAAACAATTTATCATAGTTGGTTGATGGTGGATTCTATCGACTAAACTTGAACAGTTTCCACAGTTTATGCCTTGGAACCTATGGATTGTATTTTCCAATCTACTTGAATATAAATTATTTTTTCCCCAAAAAAAGTAGTGAACACCTTTTATTTGATAACATAAAGTGATTGAAATATTTTGGGAGAAAACTTAGGCTAATTGTTTAGGAAATATTTTGATTTTTGTGGAAAAAAATAAAATGATGAAAAACTTAATACATGAGTTTCTACTATGGAAGGGACTATGACTCATTCTAGGGTTAGACACAAGCTATAATTATTTTATACATATATAAGGGGAACTTCATTCTTATTAATAATTGCAAGGAAATACAATTCAGTATATATGCTATGGAATGGAGAGATGGGATCTATGAAAACCTAATATCTTGTTGGAGATCTAGATCATATTGACATCGTGGATGAACTAGCATATTTTAGGGTGAAACCTTTAGTAAATTAGGATATTTTTTATTGTCCACTTTCACGGCCCCTAACAGATGCAAAGGCGGTGGAGACAGTGAATTAACCTAGGGATTTCAATATAAATGTTAATGGGGGTTTACAACAACCAATCACATAAATTATGTTTTTCCCCATCAAAAGTGTTTGTAGGCAATGTGATAGGTGAGGTTTTAGAAGACACTTCTTTCAAAGGAGAGAGAGGACAATAGAATAATGGTGTTCTTGTGATTTCTTCTAGTGCAAATAGTTTGCAATAGGATGGGAGTTATGGTACATAGTATTTTCCTTCCTTGACATTTATTTCAAATGAATTAATAAATCACCCTATAGTTATGGAAATGTACCCTTTTATTATTGTGATTTCATAGGTTTTAACAGTCCCATCTTCAATAGTATTCTCAGAGCCAATATTTCGAGGAGGAATTTTGCAAGACTAGTTGGATGGTTATGAAGATTTCATGGGGAAGTATTTAGATTTTGTTCCTTTCATAGGCTCTAAAGATGTGCTTCCAGGAAAGGTGAGTGATAAGAAGGCCTTGAAGGGGTCAAAGAGAATGAAGAAAGTTAATAGGAGAAAATAAGAGAGCTTAAGGATGACTATGGGGAATGATCTATGAGTGAATCAAATCTTGTATTTCATTGGTAAGACTCTAATAGGATTTTTTTTTTGAGTTTGTCTATCCGAACCACTCTTCATGCATGGTCGATCAAAAGCAGGTAGGAAACTTTTTGGGGTATAGTATGGTATTTAATATGTTAATGAAGGGTTTGATAAGTTTGAGTTTTTTTGGGAAGAAGATGTAATGATAATTCTAAGTGGACACTAGTTTTGTTGTTCATGCACCCTTAATTTAAAATTATATAATCCATACTTTGATCCTTGGTGAGAAGTAATAAAGGTGGTTTCATGCAAGGGAGTCACAAGAACTTGGCGGGCAAATCAACAAGTTGGCTTTGTGGAACTCAAAGATCTTAATTTTTACTAAAGGGAGTGGGATCCCTTAACTAATTTTTCAGTTATTTAGGCTATTGATAATAAATTAGGAGTTTTAGAGTTTGTTTTGAATTGTAAATATCCAAATGACAACAAATTAGTTGTTTTCATTATGTTGGAGTAGATGAACGAGAGCTCTATTGTATATATTTGAAAAATATTTCACTTGTAATAGTTAAATTCAATGTGGATGGTAATAATAGATATTGTTTTATTTGCCAAATATTCTGACTGTATATCCAAAGAGTTCATCAAGTTCTTCTATGTGCAAATAGATAATGTTTTTTTGTTATGAATAAACTGTAATTCCTATGTGAAAAATAAAAAATATGCAGAGTTTCTTCTTGTTGAAACTACGTGTGAAAGGGACAAACACTCCTGTACGATTGAAACTGTAAAAAATTATGTTATTTTAATTGGATATTTAAAACAGTAAAACATTGTGTTTGGCGAAGATTAACAACATATAATTCTCATGAGTTTTAGGTTTTGTTTCTAAGTTTAATACTAGCGTAGAGCGTCATTTTTCTTATGTGTATATGCGTCCTTAATAATGGTAGCATGTGATTGTTGATAATAATAATAAAAAACTAGGGACAAGAATCCAAGGGTTTTTTGGGAGGTGTTTTTTTTTTGCTATAAATTACAATCCTTTACATTGATGACTAACCCCATCCAAAATAGGAAGACTAGTGATCTATTTAATTTTACAAGTCATGAAATTTTTTTTTTGTGATTCAAGGAAAGTGATAGGATTTATAATCCTCCCTTGACCAAACTGTCTATTAGATTATTTTATCCTAACTTAGGAGTCTTTATTTAATTATTTTGTCCACTAGTAACATTGGGTCCACTTGGCCTAATGGGGCCACATCTACAAGTTACTAGAGTGTGGGGAACATCAATAGAGGCTAATTGTCATTGACTGTACTAGCATGCATCAGTTTAGGCGCCTCCTATGCCAATCCCTACATTTTAGGAGCCATTGGGAGTCCCGTCACCAACCTCCTTCAGTTACTTGGAGTTGGAACTGGTTAAGATTATTTATTCTTCAGTTACTTTCAGTTCAGTTAGCGCCAGTTATGCATGACTACATGTGGATAAAGCGCCTTTTCTCACCTACCACTTCAGTTAGACTGAGTTAACTAATTATAACTGATTGTGTAACTTAGTTAGACATATGGAGTTAACTACTTGGACCCCGGTAGTGATTTAGACATATTTAGTTAGCCATGCAGTCAGAGTCAGTCACATCTAGTTGGTAGATTCGAATTCATCCCTAATGATTCAAATTCTTTCCTATGTAACACTATTGTAACACCGGATTATGTAATGAACATAAGACTGTAATTCTCTTAGCAATACTTGTCTATTTCCTGTGAGATTTGATTTGTTCAGTTTGTATAATACATTCCTATTCACTGCATCAATAATTTGGACTCATTTCTTGATTATCTAAATGGAACAACAATTTTAACATGGTATCAGAGCCATATCAGGCAAGCTTTGAGTCTGTCTACTCTCCATAGCACACCAGAAGCAGTTGGGTTTCCACAGAAGTCACACAAAGAGTGCCTTTCTTCCTCTGAATTTATTCAAAGTGGCGGTGCAGGCGTGACGGACCCTAAAAAAGTGTGCATGTTGAGAGGGAAGGCTTGATTCTAACAAGATAGAATGATTTTGGTTTTGCAGTGAAATTTATACAGGTGCTACGTAGCTTTTGTGAAGATATTGTCTTTTACAGATGAAGAATTATGGATTCTCAACCTTCTACACCTCAGATCCTAACACCCTTCAATTATGTTGATTGGAGGGAGGATATGTAGCTAGCCTTACGCAAGCAGGGCTACTTCAGGATAATACTTGGTAGGGAGGCCGAACCCCATCATCCAGTTGAGAGAAACAAGTTTTTGAACTGCTTAGATGAAGCTTTTGGTCATCTATGTACTCACATATCCAGAGACCTTATCTTCCACCTTGAAGTTTTGAGGACTCCCAGGGAAGCTTGGGAGAAGCTTAAAGACTTGTTCGGAAAGAAAGATGAGCTTCGAGACACATTTTGGAGAACGAGTTGGTAGCCTTACATCCCAACAATTTTGAGACCATCTAGCAATTCTTTACTAAATTCATGTTCCTTGCACTTCAATACAAATAGTGCAGAATAGAAAGAAAGGATGAGCAACATGTGTTGTCCATACTTAGCAAACTAGGTCTTGATTATTTTGTATTTGTCTCAATATTCCATTCTGGAAGGGCTTCCATTCCCAATTGGGATATTCCCTCACTTGATTCCTTTGTTGAGTCCTTAATACAGGAGCAAGAAAAGTTGATCCTGATGGGAGTCATAAAGACTTCCAAATATCAAGCCCTCCTAGTGACAGACTCTACCAAAGCTCAAGCTAAAGGGAAATCTAAGGGGAAGGAGCCTAAATCACCTGATTCTAAGCCTAAAGAGAATTAGAAGACTTTTGAAGGAGCCTCCATGTCTAAGAAAAAGAAGAAGTCCGAAAATAAGATGTGTCCCTACTGTATGAGGGGTTTTTATCTTGAAGACTCTTGTATGAAGAAACAAGTTGACCAGTTGATTGATCTCCTCAAGTAGAATAACATTGCTCTCCCACAAAGGGCAAAGAGGTCTGATGAAGGACCACATCCAGAAGATGATGAAAGGTTCCATGCCTTGAGGGATAGCCTTACTCGGTCAACAACATATTTGATTGATTGTGGAGCATCCAACCACATGGTTTCTTCCAAAGAATCTTTATCTACCCTCACACTATCAAAAGGGCCTAATATTCGCATGGGAGATGATTCCCAAATTCCAACAGAGGGAAGGGGCTCAGTCAAAGCGAAGGATGGAGAGTTAAAAAAATGTTCTCTATGTGCCCTCCCTTGCAACGAATTTTTTGTCTGTTTATCAGATGACTCATACAGGCTCTCCCAAGAGAGTTACATTTGACTCAAATATAGATGAGATCACTGAAAAGGCTATTGGACAACTCATGGTGAAAGGTATTGCAAATCATTCTACTAAAGCTTATGAGTTCTCACATTTTTTACCTGTATCACCTCCTACAACTTTATTGTCTCATGCTAACAACACCAGTAAGATTTGGCATGAGATATTTGGCCATCTTAATTTCAAATATCTCCAGCAACTCCACAATGATAAAATGGTTGAAAGTTTTCCTCTCATCCAAACTTTCGATGGAGTATGTTCTAGTTTCTTGGTAGGAAAGCATCCAGAGAAGAGGTATGAAGTTGGGAAGGCAGATAGAGTTGTCTCTATACTTGATTTGATACATATTGATGTGGTTGTAACTATGCCCACAAACTCCATTAATGGTTGCATGTATTTCCTCACATTTATTGATGATTGTTCTAGGTATTGCTGGGTCTACTTTATGAAACAAAAATCTGAAGTTTTTGAAACTTTTAAATTTTTTAAAGCTATGGTTGAGAATAGTTTCAGTAAGAAAATAAAGGCCATAATATCTTATAAAGGAGGAGAGTACATAAAAAGAGACTTTCATTATTTCTATGAATCATAGGGGATTCAAATGGAACACTCAGTTCCATACACACCACAGCATAATGGTGTGGTTGATAGGAAGAACAGACCAGTGAAGGAGATGGCAACATGTCTTCTGCATGGTAAGAAACTCCCTCCTTCTCTTTGGGCAAAAGCTGTAAACTATGATTCATATTTGTAGAACAGAGTGCCTCATAAATTAGTGGTTAGGTCCACTATATTCGAAGCATTGCATGGGCATTAGCCCAATGTCTCCCATCTAAGAGTTTTTGGTTCCAAAGCTTGGGCCAAGATACTCACTGACAAGAGGAAATCCTTCCAACCCAAACTAGCGAATGCATTCTATTGGGCTATGCAGAAGATGCAAAAGCACACATATTGATGGAGGTTGCAACAAGGAAATGCTTCATTGAGCAGAGTGTTCAGTTTGAAGAAGATCAGTTGTGTGATGCACCTCCATCTGAAGCACAAGAAGGTATAACTCCTCTTCCACTACCTTTTGATGATGATGATTTGTTATATGTTTCAGATTCATATGAAGAGGATAAAATCTGGCATGATCCATTTATTGAGACTGAATCTCACGAGATTCTATATCCTGATCCAGTATCCATTCCAAATCAAAAGCCTAAGCCTAGATGGGCTCAAACGATTATTGATGCAGCTGGAGATGGTGCTGGAATACAGAAGACAAAAGGAGAACTAGGTCCCACTATCAAAATGAGCATGTCACTCTTTCCCTCAAAGATTTGATCCCTACATAGTGGTGCAACAAGATTCTAGGAAAGTGCTACATGATGAGAGCGAATGATCAACCATTGGGCCCACAGAAGTAGAAAATTGATTATTTTTCACCTCTTTCATTTAGAATAAACACACAAATTCATCAGTTTAGAAGGACATTGAGAGGTTCACATGCACAACTTCAGGATGCTACTGCACAGATGAACCATGATCCTGCATAGTGCTGCAATTTGTAGCAGTATTTTTGACAAGTTATTTTTCTAAGGAGGAAGCTTTTTTCTTCTAAATATAGAATGTATTTTCATGTTTCCTGCTTATTTTGAGGGGGGGTTCCCATGAGGTTTTCCCCTATTTCCTCAGTTTATTAAGCAAAATTTTCATCTTTTAGATTGTATATGGGTGACTTTTGGCCTTGTTGCTAGGGCCCACAGTTGTCCAAGTTAGGATTCAGGGGGAGTGTTAGGATTTATAATCCTCCCTTGACCAAACTGTCTATTAGATTATTTAAGCCTAACTTAGGAGTCTTTATTTAATTATTTTGTCTGCAAGTACCATTGGGTCCACTTGGACTAATGGGGCCACATGTAACAATTAATAGAGTGTGGGGAACACAGATAGAGGCTAACTTCCACTGACTGCATTTGCATGCATCAGTTTAGGCACCTCCTAGGCAAATACCTACATTTTAGGAGACACTGGGAGTCCCAACACCAACCTCCTTAAATTACTTGGAGTTCAAACTAGTTAAGATTAGTTATTATTCAATTAGTTTCAGTTAGTTCACTTTCATTTCAGTTAGCACCAGTTATGCATGACTACATGTGGATAAAGTGCCTTTTCTAACCTACCACTTTAGTCAGACTGATTTAACTGATTGTGTCACTTAGTTAGACATCTGGAGTTAACTGCTTAGACTTTGATAGTGATTTAGACATCTTTAGTTAGCCATGTAGTCAAAATCAGTCACATCAAGTTGCAGATTCAAATTCATCCCTAATGATTCAAATTCTTTCCTCTGTAACACTATTGTAACACCGGATTATGTAATGAAGATAATATTGTAATTCTCTGAGCAATACTTGTTTCTTTCCTATGAGATTTGATTTGTTCACTTTGTATAATTCATTCCTATTCACTCCATCACTAATTTGGACTCATTGATTGATGATCTAAATGGCACAACAATTTTAACAGAAAGAATAATAGGTGCTCCATTTAATCATGACCATGTCATGCATGTTTTGGATAACATCTTCAGGGAATAATGAACATGTCCTTTGAATACTGTATGGGAAAATCAATAACATAGTAAATTTGAATTCTCTTTGTTCCTCATTACAGGATTGAAGTATTGCTGTAACTATGCTAAATTCTTCTTTTATTTTTAAATTAGTTTTTTGGATACAACTAGATGACATCTTGGAACTACAATAGTCATTGACATAAAAGTGAGTTGTTGGTAGACACATTGAAGACTGTGTTAACACTTTGAAGCTGGTATTTTGTGTGCTTACTCCCAAAACTTGCACCAATTTTGGTATCATATCACAGACAAATAAATTGTTTGGAGTTGACACAAAAGACTGAAAGAGAGGTTGAGGGTAAGAAAAATGAAGTTTGTTTGGTTGTTATAAGTTTGACATCATAGAAAGGTGAAGAGCAAGATAATTGCATTAGAAAGTTGCATGATAACTTTATTTGAAATGGAACTTAGGATTGGTGGCAGAAGATGTCGAGGTAGACTATATGCGAATGAAAAGATAATGGAGGAGTTAAGAAATCAATGTGAAAAAAATGGAAGCCATGAGATCCACCAGACAAAGGGATCATGAAGAAGGTGATGTTATTGAACCAGAGCAAGAGACTTTAGTAGAAGAGGAACAAGAAGAAGACCTCGGTGTCAAGTTACTAAAAGTAGTAGTGAGAGTTTGTTCAACATCAAAGGTAGAAGTGACCACTTACAGTGGGAGATTAAACCCTGAAGAGCTGGCGAATTGGATAAATTCTATGGACAAGCATTTTGACTATGCAGAAATTCCAGAGAATAAGAAGGTGAAATTTGCCATGAAAAAATTAAGAGGTCATGCAAGTATATGGTGTGATGGTATGCAGTCTGAAAGAAGGGAAAAGGGAAAGAAACCAATCAAAATATAGGACAGGATGGTGTCAAATGTTAGAGGTAAGTTTCTTCCAAAATATTATAAACTTTCTTTGTATAGGCAGATGCAAAATATAAGATAGATATTGCTAACCGTTAGAGAGTATACTGAGGAGTTCTGCAAGGTGAATATTAGGGTAGGTTATGTTGAAGATAGCCCAGAGAAGGATTCTAGGTATATCAATGGTCTTAGGATTGATATTCAAGATGAGATAAATATTTTGTCTCTAAGCATAGTTGAGGAGGCATACTGTTGTGATTTGAAAGTGGGAGAGAAATTGAATAGGAAGAAACATTCAAGGAAAGGAAAAGATTCAACCTATAGAGACAAAGAACAAAAAGCTAGAAGGAGTAAACCTTCAGGTCAAAAGGATGAAGCTGATGGTTCTAGTTAGTGAGAGAAGTCATCCAAAGAAGATGATATAAGAGGAAGAGGATATTTCTAAACATGCATAGCTAGAACTTATCAAGTTAAACATTATAATTGTGGAAAATAAGGGCATAAGTCATGGGAATTCCCAAAGCGTGATACTCTAGGGTAGAGGGGTACTCATATTTTTCAAGGTGAAGAAGAAAAAGTGTAGGCAGCCACAACATAGGATTTACCTGAGATAGGAGAAGCTTTGTTGCTGAAGAAACCCTTGTTGAAACCAATAAAATAAATGAACGAACCAGTGCATAGGAGAGGATTGTTTAGGACAACTTGCAAGGAAAGAGGTAAGTGTTGTAAAGTTATGATTGATGGCGAGAGTATAAAAAATATAATTTCTATAGAAATGGTAGAAAATCTAGGTTTGGAAAAGATGTTACATCCAACATTATACAAAATCTCTTGCCTGCATAAATATCATCAAATATTGATAAGTGAATAGTGTAGAGTGAAGCTTCAATTTGGTGGCTATGAAGATGAAGTGTTGTGTGATGTGATACCCATGGATTCCTATCATATATTATTGGGAAGGTCTTGGAAATATGATATGAAGGAAATTCATGATGGGAAGAGGAACACTTATGCTTTTAAGACGGGTGAAGTGAATCACATACTTATACCACTGAAGACTAAAATAATTGAGACTAGAAATCAAGCGCCGATAATGAATGATAAGGAGTTCCTAAGTCGTGAGATAATGTATTATAAGTCAATTGATCAAATGCTGGAGGTAAGTGAATCATTTCCATAGAAACAAGATTATTCAGATGATTTGTTCGATGAGTGGGTTTTGATGAAAAGTACATAGCATCCAACGTTAACTACAACTAAAAATGTTATGAGAGAAGAAATTTCTATAAATGAACAATAGATTGGTGCAGGATAAGGTATTGTTCTAAAGGTGAATGAAAATGTCTTGGTTGAAGACTATTCAAAATTAGTTGAAAATAATAAGCAAGAAATGATGGAAGAACATTGTTATGATTAAATAATACAAAAGATAGTTCCTTTTAGTATACTTGACTTATGTACAGGGGTAGAAATTGAAAAAGATATTCTTCAACACGGAGATCTAGGATTGAAGAATCTTGCACCAAAATATGCAAATGAATTTAATAATGAAACCGTTTAGGGTCTGAAATAGTTTCCTGTGACAGAATGTTTACAAGTTGAATAGATTTTGGGAAAAAAATATGATAAAAGGAGTAAGGAGCAGAAATTGTTTTGAATATTTAATCCAATAGAAAAATCATCTTTTAGAAAGCTCTATTGGGATGTTTGTTTCTAGTTTACTGAAAGTGATAGTATTTTGGAAAGTTCCATGGGAAGGAGCTCATAAATTTTTGTTCCCTGGGAGTCTGATGCAGGGGCATCACGCAACTTAGCGGGAAACTCAACAAGTTGGCTTTGTGGAAGTCAAAAATATTAATTTTTACTAAAGGGAGTGGGATACCTTAACTAAATTTTCAGTTATTTAGGATAGTGATAATAAATTAGGAGTTTTTATATTTCATTTTGCATTGTAAATCTCCAAACAACAACGAATTATTTGCTCGAAGTCCCTTGGAGTTTAATTATGGATAAAATTTCTAAATTTAGATCTTGTTTCCTTTCTTTAAGGAATAGTTGAGTGGAAGCTCTATTGTAGATATTTGAAAAATATTTCACTTGTAATATTTAAATTCACCATGGAAGGAAATAGTAGAGATTTTATTTTCATTTGTTGAAGATTCTGACTGTATCTCTAGAGATATCATCAAGTTTTTTTCTATGCAAATAGATAATGTATTTTTTGTTATGAATGAACTGCAATTCTAGCGTGAAAAATATGAAATATGCAGAGTTTCTTCATGTTGAAACTGCGTTTGAAAGGGACAAACATTCATGCACGATTGAAACTATCATAATTTCTGTAAGCTTAGTTGGATATTTAAAATGGTAAAAAGGTACATTTTGTGAAGATCAACATCATATAAAGAAGAATCGTTGCTCCATTTAATCATGACCATGTCGTGCATGTTTTGGATAATGTTTCCGGGGAAGAATGGACACGTCCTTTGAAGATTATAGGGGAAAATCAAGAACAAAGTAAATCTGCATTCTCTTTGTTCCTCATTATAGGCTTGGATTATTCCTGTAACCTTACTAAATTCTTTTTTTTTATTTTTAAATTGGTCGTTTGTCTACAACTGGTTGACATCGTGGCACTACACCAGTCATTGACAAAGAAGTGAGTTGTTGGTAGACACGTTGAAGATTGGGTTAACGATTTGAAGCTGATATTTTGTTTGCTTTCTCCCAAATCTTGCACCATGGTTCTATTATGGGTTTAGCTTGCAGAGTTTCCATTATAACTGCGGAATGATAATTTTTTTCGGGATTTAAATACACTAGTAAAATATGTGATGGTATATCCCTCTTATAAATATTGTGCACTCAACTTATTCGTCGATATTTTGGTGAATATCGATCTTTATGACGGGTTAACAAAAAGTATTGAAATAGAAGTGGGAGACTTGATGCATACACAAATACTTGATAAATGCAATGTTCCTTTTTGTTGTGTGAGATGCCATATATTTATACATGTTGTGGAAAACTACTCGATGCCTTCTAGGGATGCAACTAATCCTACCTATGATTCATTGGACACTTATGTTGAAAAATAGGGGAGAGATTTAAATAGTCACTTAGAAATGGTTATGATTGCAAAAGAAAATAAATATTTGGACTCTATATTCTTGTATAAAACTAGTCCTGAGGACATCCTGAATATCTTGATCTGTGAGGGTTTTGCAGAAGAAATATTGGGTGATAGTAGGTTTGAGGACACTTTTTATAATAAGGAGGTTCCGTAGAAGTATTTTCCATGGGAATACAACATGAGGAGACCTCTCTCCCAATCGAAGGGATCTCTAAAGCCTTTCATATTCAAATTGTTAATAAAGGATATTCGAAGGTCTCAACCTCACATTATGTTCCTCATCAAGGTAAGTTGTCTTTTGGTTATTCTCTAATAACATATTTAGAAAATGTTGGAAGTAATTTGTTAGGTTTGAATGTGAACGTTGGCCTATCCTTTCAGCATTTAGAACCTAAATAGAATAAGGTATCTCCTATAAGATTCTATTGTTTAGGTGGATTTGGAAAAGTAGGCCAACCACATATTGCTAAAGTACCTAACTCTTTGTTGTATGATTTTGAAGATGGACCATCCTCTAGAGTCAATGAGTCCTTTAATTAAAAGGAATATAGAGGAAAACCCTATTGTACTATTAGGCCAAAAGGGCATATTGGTTCTCAAGCCTCTTTAGTGCCTTGGAGGTAAGGAGTTGATAGTAGGAGAGAGGTAGGAAAAAGGCTATGTAGGCAGGAAATCACATATTTTCATGCTCAAAACAAGGTAGCATTATAAATAATTCAAAGAAAATAGAGGACTTAAAATTGCTAACTTATAGAATCATATCCCTCATGAGTGGTTTGCAAATGAAAATTCTATGATTAAATGCAATGATATCTTTAGGATCGTAGAGAAATAATAATTGAGAATTTTACTTGTACAAGAGGTAATCAAGGGGGTGTTAATTATAGGAAAATTCATGCAATTTTCTAAAGATTGGGAATTTCAATGGGTAGATGCTAGAGGTTGTTTGGGGGATTACTTACAAGTTGGAGGACAAAATATTATTTAATTAATATTATTTCATGTGCATTTAGGGTTGTGCACCATCTTCAAGAGTGAGAGCTTGGGTATACAACTCTTAATTTTTAATGTATACAAGCCATATGACAGAAGGAAAATATTTTGGGATCATTTTTTGTTGAAAGAAATGTAACTTTAGAATATATTATATTGTACTTTTATTGCATTCCTCTGTTTAGAGATGTCCTTGATGTAATTGTTCATGTAAAAGTAATGAGGTAAAACCTCCATTGTAAGTCGGGGCAATACTACCCATAAAATTATTTTATATTTGTTGTTTTGAGTCTCCCAAGGAAAGTAGGCACTGATTGGAAGGAAAAGTCGGCCTTGTTAAGTTATTAGGCCTCTCCACTCATCAATATAAATAGGGTAGGTGCCTCCCTCATTTGGACACACTCACAACTTAAGAAAGTTCACTAGAGAGAGAAGGAGCAGTCCATCTAGGAGAGAAGAAGCAATCAAGTCTTATTATTGGGGTCTTACAAGTCTTATTCTTGGGGTCTTGCAAGTTTTATTCTTGGGGTATTACACTGCACCTTATTGGAGTCTATATCGAGTAATTTTTGCTAGGCTTCCTCCCCCACGAGGGTTTCCCATGAGAAATCTTCGTGTTCTTTTGTGTGGTTATGATTGGGTTTCTTTCAGTGATCCTTTTGTATATGGTTATGATGTTATGATGATAAATATTTTAAGATATTGTATAAAAATAAAAATTATAACATGGTATCAGATCCACCCAAAAATAAGTCTTTTTGCAGCCGAAACTCTGCTACTACTACAACTAACAGATATTAGGGTTTCATGCTTCAAAACCCTAGAAGGAAAAATATGGTCATCTTGGAATTTTCAATATAACTCGATCTTGGTGAAGGATCAGGAGATGAAACTTGGAAAGGATGAAGATGGAATATTAATGCAACTTAAGTGCAAGTTTAAGTCTAATATTCTTTTTACTTTAGGAGATATGATCCCTCCAAAACAAGGTTCCGACCTCTTCCAGAATTCAATATTAAATAGGTAACTTAGGGGGAATTGCTACATCTCGGGATAGGAATATCAAAACAAACATTCATAAGATATTACATATCAAGAACAGACTTTAGTTTCTATGGTGCGAGTTTCAAACCCTAAAGTTGAAACAATGACATGTGAAAGTCCATACAAGTTCGCTATACTGAATCAATACACAAACAAGTCACCTTGGAAAAATTAGCATAAGTTCCATTTGGTGAATCAAATATTTATATAAACTATGGGGTTGGAAATAAGTTAGATCATGATATCTCAATATAAAGTATCAAACCTTTAGGAGTAGTACATTTGGATATACATCATATTTAATACCAAACAATTATGCAAAAGAAATTGAAGAAACTAGGGATTCCTGTTCCGAACACTTCCCTCCACAAATCAGTTGAAAAAAGAGGACCATCCAACTAACCCTAGGAGGGTGCATAGCTCTATGGAGAGAGTTTCTAATTATGTGTATTTTCAAATTTTTACCTAACACTACTGTCGGGAAAACTAGGGCATCAAATATTTTCTAATTTTGTCCACAGTTTTGGGAAAAGGAGTATACTTCTCAACTTGCCTTGAGGAGGCACATATTTCTGTACAATCAGATATGGAAGTCACCAAATTTTAAAAATTAGGGTTTCTATGTCAAACCCCAGGTCCACCAGAAGCAGTCTTCCAGAAAAGCACTGAAGCAAGCATCCATTTGAAGCACTCTCATTGGTAAGTTCTATTCTCTCTATTTTGATCAGAGGTTCTCAGTATATCATGATGACAAACAGTACCAAGCTTGAGGACAAGATTGAAGGAGATGAGAACTTCCAGGAATGGAAGTTTAGAGTGCTTCTCATATTTGAAAAGAATTGTTTGGAGAACTATGTCAAAGAAGAAGTTGCATATCTAGAGGAAGATGAGGACAAATCCAAGCATAAGAAGGACATAGTCAAATCCAAGATGATTATTTATGTCTCCATTCGATCTCACATCTATCATGCTTGAATAATTCCAAGGAGATGTTTAATGTATTTAACAACTTATATAACGAAAAGAATGTAAACATGGAAGGATGCTATGATCGAGGAGTACCAGTCGATCCTGAAGAATGATGTTTGGAAATGGTTCTGAAACCTGAAGGGAGGTCCTTAGTGTCTTCCAAGTGGATCTACAAGATCAAGCATGTAGGAAATGGTAGGATCGATAAATTCAAATAAACGCTCATGGTTTCTCTTAGAAAGAGGGATTCTATTATGGTGAGACATTTTCTCCATTGAGCAGACACACCTATTCAATGAAGCAGAAGTGCATATAGAGCAACCTCCACGATTCACGACTCTCTACAAAATTTCACTTATGCATAGAAGGATTTGTACAAGCTCAGAAGGCACCCATGGGATAGCACATACAGTTACATGAGGACCTTGAGGATCACCTAGAGTGACAAAGATATCAACCTTCTATACAAGGTTGAATATGGAATCCTACATACGACGAGAAACTCATAGATGGGTGCAAGAGGAACTTGAAATAAAGTTTGATATGGAGGATCTTAATATCCAATGACCTTGAGAGATGGCATAGATGGATACACATAAGATCAATAGTAGAGGAGGCTACTCGTCACTCCAAGGCAAAATGTTTCGATGCAGAAAGTACAAGATGAAGAGGGAGGATGGTGCTCCGCTTTAGAGGGAGTGACTATAGTAGATCTCAAAGTTTGACATGATTCTAGATATTAGAGGAGTGACAGAATCCAGTGGGAATTTTTCCTTAGCCAAGGAAAATATCAGGTTTATATTTCAAGTTGTTGGGCTATAACTACACCGATGGCACCAAACTTGAAGTATCTATGTGATCCTACTTCATAGATATTTGATGCCACAATCTACATGAAGATGATTGGTTCATACTTACACAAGGACGAATATTTGCTTTGTGGTGAATACATTGATCTAGTACATGGTGGAGCCGAGATATGTTCACATAGTTGAGACAAAGCATGTGGTAAGGTACTTGAAGGATACAATTCAATATGGCCTTATATATGTAAGATATCGGAGGATTTTCCAGTAGATATATGATGACTCTGATTGGGCCAACATTGCTACAAACAAAAAGAGTACTCTAGGATGTTCTAGAAGGTGGACCAATGTTACTCTCAGTGCAACCAGAAATGAATATATTACAGTCGAGAATAAATAAAGGGAAGATTCCTCGAGTGATGAAAAATATGTAACTTGATTTAGAAAAACTCTACTAATGAAGAATAAGATCATACTCTTATACATTTTAGCATTGGATAAGAATGGATGCAATTGTAGGGACACGCAGATTCAACACCAGTACATAGTCCCATGTGACTTGTGGTGTAGAAGACTTGCTCAACATTTATGATCATGAGAAAGATAGGCACAGGTCCTTTGAATCAGACGATTAAGTAGAGCACATTTTCAGAGACCCCAATAATTCCTCCAAGGAGACATAGATCAAAAGGGAGTCTACCAAACAACCAAAGATAAGTATTTGAATTATCATTTTCTATACATATATAGTTGTTTAAATGATAATGTCCAGTTGTGTACATATTTATGTTCTTATATTTATGAATGTATTATGCATGTTACATTGTTTGCATTAATGAACACTATACTACTAATATGCATGCGATGGGTAAGTAGCCTATGGTGTTGTACAACAATCCATTGCTACTTATGTATAATGAAACCTCTTTTCTAACATGTTGGGAGTAGTGCACGCTCTTAATAATGTTCTCGTAGAGATGGAAGGCATCTAGAAAGTTACTGTATGTATATGGAATATGCATTATTGTTGTGTTGGATGGGATAGTTGTGTATATACTTACACATAAGACTTTTTCATTATGAATATGTTTTGAATATTATGAAATGTTTCTAATCGTGCAACTGAATTTGACTTGTAGAAAAGATCGTGTGCAATCACCTACAAGAGAATAATGATGAAGAACAAGTGATAAAGAACAAGTTGTTGATGTATTGACTAAGACTTTGTCTCGTGTAAAGTTTGAATACTTTTGAGACAAGATTGGTGTAGTCCAAAAGGACCTCCCTCGAAAGAGGGAGTGCTGATGATGTGTTTCATATTGCAGTGGTGTGGAAGCTCAGTCTAGGATTGGTATGTAAACCTAATAAGGCCTTGTTGATCCCATTGGGATTAGTATATCGGTGCTGACAAGGTCTATTTTATCCTAGGGGGATTGGTATGTTTGGATAGGCTTAGTTGGTATGAAAGGATTAGTAAGCCAGACAAGTCCTGTTTGATTCGTGGGTAGATCAGTATGTCTAGATAGGCTTGTTTCGTCCGAAAGGATTAGTAGGCCAAACAAGGCTAGTTGGGTCTATCAGAGTTCCCACCGTGATGCTACTTCATATGTTCCAGCATTCTTTGTTGCTGTTGATGATAATGTTGTTACATCATTTCTATGTTGTTGATGATGATGATGATGTTAATCCAACATTATATGATGATGATGATGATGATGATGATGATACTCCAACATTTCTATGATGATGATGATGATGATGTTCCATAATTCACTTGTTGTTGATGATGTTTTTGTTCCAACATTCATTTGTTGATGATGATGATGTTGCACCAGCATTCATTTTTCGCTAACGATGATGATGTTCCAGCAGTCACATACTGATGTTCCTGATGATGATGTTGTTCCAATATTTATATACCGATTATTTTGCAAGTGATGTTGTTCCAGTATTTACATACTAATGATGTTACAAATGATGGTGTTGTTCAGTATTCACATATTGATGATGGTCTAGATGATGATGATGATGTTCTAGTATTCACATACCGATGTTGTAGATGATGATGATGTTCCAATATTCACATACTGATGTTGTAGATGGTGATGTACCAGTATTCACCTAATGATTTTGTAGATGACGACGATGTTCCAATATTCACATACTGATGTTGCAAATGATGATGATGTGCCGATATTCACATACTGATGTTGCAGATGATGATGATGTACTAGTGTTCACATACTGATGTTGTTCCACTATGATGATGTTTCGTGATGATGATGATGCTCTGTGATGATGATATTTCGCGATGATGATACTCCATGAAGATGATGTTACATGATGATGATGTTGTTCTGTGATGATGATGTCCCATGATGATGATGTTTCATGATGATGATGTTCCATGGTGGCAATGTTCCATGATGACGATGTTCCATGTTGATTTTCCATGACTATGTTCCATGATGATGTTCCATGGTGATTTTCCATGATGATGTTCCATGAAGATGTTCCATGATGATGTTCCATGTCGATGTTCGATGATGATGTTCCATGTGGATGTTTATGTTCCATATATATAATGTTGTTGTTGTTCCAAAACTTCTTATGACATATAGATTCACCAGTCAGTTGTATAATTGTTGTTGTTATTGTTGTTGATGATGTAGAATACCTTCCTTGTTTAGAGGCAGTGTTGAAAGAAATGTAACTTCGACATATATCCTATTGTACTTTTATTGTATTCCTCCGTTCAGAGATGTACTTGATGTAATTGGTCATGAGGTAAAACATCCATTACAATTCAAGGAAATAACACCCACAAAAAGTATTTTTTGTTTGTTGTTTTAAATATGCCACGGAAACCTAACCCTTATTGGGAGTAGAATTCGACCCTATTGAGTTATTAGGACTCTCCATCAATCAACATAAACAGGGGAGGTGCCTCCCTCATTTGGACACACTCATAACTCAAGCAAGTTCACTAGAGAGAGAAGGAGCAGTCCATCTATAAGAGAAAAAACAGTCAAGTCTTATTCTTGGGGTCTTACACAATACTTGGTTGGAGTCTATATTGAGGTATTTTTGTTGGGATTTCTCCCCCACAAGGGTTTCCCAAGATAAATCTATGTGTTATTTTGTGTGGTTGTGCTTGTATTTCTTTCAATGATCCTTTTGCATGTGGTTATGATGTTATGATGATAAATGTTTTAAGATATTGTATAACCATAAAAATCCTAACATTTTTTTATCTCTTTTAATAGTTAAGGAAAATATCTAATTATTGAAGGAGACCTAAATTTCACTTTGAACTGGATAAATATTTGGGTTTCTTCAACCTAGAAACATGTATTATGATGATGTTTTTCCATCAATTAAGGACAATGGAGTTGGTAGATGTGGAGCCAGTAAAGATCAAACCCACTTGGAGGAAGAAAATACCTAGAGTTGTAAGAGTCTATAAAAGGTTGAATAGGTTCTGAGTAGGGGAGCAGTTGTTACATAATGCTGAACTTTTTAGGATTTGGTTAGGAATAGGAGGGGGGTTTGATCACAATCCGATTTCCTTCAATTTAATAAGGTATAGGTAAATCCCTCTTATACTTTTAATTTAAGACCTAAGATAGTTGGAAGATGAGGAATTTCAAGATCAGATAGAGGAATGACAACACTCTGTATAAGATTCATCCTTGCAATCCAACATATAGTTTACAAACTCTCTATTAGTTGTTACGAATAAGGTGGTGGAATGGTTAGGATGAAAGTATAATAATATAGATATTAGGCTTAAAGTGGAGGATGATATTGCTACACTCTTCAATAACAACACAAAGAGGATATTCTCAATAGAGGAACTATCTTAGAGGAAAAAACATAGGAAACATTATCAGAAGATAGTTGTCCAAAGAAAATAGCACCTTCTAGGTGATGTTCCATAATTTCTTCACCAACTAATGTTGTTTTTCAAAACGTGTGTGGAAATCATTCGATTCAATTTTCTTCCCATTCCAAGTAGTATCTGAATCAATTAAGGGAAACAGGTTTTTGGACCTCGATTTATGCGAGTCTCTACATTGTGGTCCATTTTCACTAAGAACTATAACTGAAATTTTGTTGGCGTTTATTCCTTCACCCCAGGTTCAAACCCTTGGTTGTCCCTCAACGAAGACCAATATATTGACCCGATAGAGAAAGGCTCAATCGGCAACACCTCTGATGCAGATGCAGTCTCACTCGAGATATCTCTTAATGGTAACTACCATAACTAGGTTTCTACAATTGTGTGGGGATTTCCTCTTCCTTGGCACCTTACTAGCTTGGTCGACTGAAGCTAGGGGGCGTGTTTCCTATTCTTATTATGTTCATTCAATATATTACTCTACTTATCCATCGACAAATATTACAATGGTTAATATAATTCCTTAGTAGTGATTCCAACTAGCAATATTGAGACATATGCATCTAAAACCCCATTCATAAGAAAATACACATGCACTTATTCACAACATGCATGCATTTGACATAAGCACATTCATCAAATGTACACATAAACAACATAACATTTAACGTGGAAACCCATCCAAGAAAAACCACAAAGGCACTCTTCATTTGGAATGAGAAATATATGGCACCTTTCATCTATGCACTTAGCTTGCATATTCTGTTTTAGATCTTCTCTACAATCTATACATACTTCTCTCTCCTCTCATCCTCTCTAGTCGTATGTCTCTGAAGTTTCCTCTCCTTCAACCTACTATCGATCCGAACACAGCCTCGATCAATTTCCTCTTCTCTACAATTCTACAACTCTTCAACTCTACTACTCTTCTAAGACAAAAAACAACAAAGACCTAGCGAAATCGCACACACAATGCACACTCAGCTTGGGATCTTCCTTTTATAGACTCTTACATTTCATATTAAATCGACTCTGTTCTGTTAGCTTATAGGATGTCATTCCTATTCTCGTACATTCTGTTACAACTGTCACTTGGCATTATCAACCCAAAATACAAATATGCTTTATTCCCCAAAGCATGTGTTATCCTAACTGATTTCTTACCCACGATTTCTCAAGACGTCCTTTTCATCAGCTACATGCCTTCTTCTATCGTGGTGCCTTCTGGAATGACTGCTCTTGTCCCAACTTCCCTTCTGTCGTGAACTCTCCCCTCATGGATGCTTCTATCACAACTTCCTCTACAACTGATTATTCTATCATAGCTCTTCCTCTGTTGTGCGAACTGACTCTTTGTATTCTCAAGCATAATTCTGGCTGAAATCTTCCTATCCTTCCCTAGGGCCAATAGGACCCCAACACTCACCTGTGGCTTGTCCTGGGCCATGCTAATATGAATCTTCTATTGTGACGACCTTACTTTGAAAATTCTGAAAATATTTTCACTATCTGCTATGTTTCCTGTCGCACATCTTCTTCTACCTTCTGCAAATTCTCCACAAGGTCGAAACTGACGTGTTTCGACATTTTAAGTCATGTTGACTCTACTTCTTGTTGTACCTTGTAATGTTCCATTTGTTATAAATAGGAAATTTACCGAGGGACTTTAATACTAGGAGCATATTAGGACAATTCTTCAGTCATCACTATAGTAAAGAGGGCCATACGAGTTATTCTCATAAAGCATGCGGAGCATGCAAGCCTTACTTCTTCGGTTTAAGTCAACGAGCAATTAGAATTGCATGCATGCAAAAAGTAAAGCGAAAACCCTAAAAGTGACATGGAAACGCTAAGAGTACATGCTAAGCTATATAATAAGGGTCATTGAACCAAAAGTATAGATGATTATTGTTGATTTATTTTGGAGTTTTGAGCAGCAGCATAGCGTGCAGCCGCATCAGTTGGGGTTGAAGAAGGTGTCTTCAACTAACGAGGGATTGATAGTGAGATATATACCCTAGTCTCCTATTGAAATAGATCATCGATGTTTATCCATAGCTTTCATCATACACTTCAGTATCCAGAGATCCAACACACTCCGAAGGATTATTGTCAGACCCACGTTTGCAGCTAGAAGTACCGGGGATATCACAGAAGGATTCGCTGGGACCACAAAACCCAGTCTTTCCTCTGCCTGTTAGCTTCCTCTTTCTTAGCAGGCCCATCCTATGACATCCCGGGACTATCAGCCATCAGTTTGCTCATCTGGAGTAGCTATCAGCAAACATAGAGCTTGGGGAGTGTGAGAAGAAGAACCACATATCAATTCGCTAGGGATATTAGAGGCAACCAAACCTCCGCATGTGACATTCTATCTCTCCACCATCAGTAGACAAACAATCCCACAAATTTTCAACCGGATCTGACCTCTCCTCCTACAAAAACATCACCTTCAGTTTGGAGGGTGCTTACGGTTCAATGGGGCAGTAATGCCGGAGGAATGAAGCACTACTAGCCCACCTATCTAGATCTTTATGCATGCAGCTATATCTAGAGTCATTATCAACCAGAATATCAGTGTTAAGTGTTAATTTCTCTCTGCAAACCCTAACCCTAATTCAAATACATTTTAGGGCATTTTTGCATGGCAAGTTTGCATGCACAGTTATCTCGCATTTTTGTATAAGATTGCGTGTGTGATTCGGCACTAAAATAGAACATTAGAGAATATCATTATTTGGGATATTACATGCATGCATGCAAAAGTAAGGAACAAACCCTAAAAGTACATGCTAAGCTATTTAAGAAGGGTTATTGGACCAAAGAAGATATCTATGATTATTGTTGATTGATTTGGAGCTTTGAATAGCGACACCGTGTGCAACCACGATAGTTGGGGTTGAATATGGCATCCTCGACTAGTAAGGGTTCGACAATAAGATATCTAACCTAGTCTCTTCGGGGTAGACCATCCAAGTTTATCAACGACATTCACCGTATACATCAGTGTTTAGGATCCAGCACACTCAGAAGGATTATTGATTTGCAGGTTCATGTTTTGTAGCTGGGGATTTAGCTGGATACCCCAAAGTATTCACTGGGTTTCTGATTTCTAGTTTATCTCCCACATGTTAGCTTCTTCTTATTCAGCAGGGTCATTCCATTGCATTGTGTGGTTCCCAGTTCTCTGTTTTCTCATTCTAAGGAGCTATCAGCATATCAAAGGGATTTAAGGGCGTGAGCACCAAACTCCTAGTTCAATTTGTTAGGGCACTTAGAGAGGCCAAATCTTCTGCATGCTCCAGCCATTCTCCTCAGGAGGGGAAGACAATCAACTCTGCAAATTTTTGAGGATATCTGACCTCTCTTCCTACAAAAATGTCACCTTCAGTCTGAAGGGTGCTTACGATACAGTGGGGCGGTAACACCGAAGGAAAGAAGCACTACTAGCCCACATATCCGGATCTTTATGCATGCAGCTGTCTCTGGAGGCATTATCAATTAGGATATCAATGGTAAGTGTTAGTTTCTCTCTGCAAAGCCTATCCCTAATTCAACTACATTTTAGGGAATTTTTGCATGGCAAGTTTGCATGCATAGTTATTTCATATCTTTGTATAAGATTGAGTGTATGAGTCAGCACTACAATAAAACATTAGAGAATATCAGTATTTTGGATATTACATACCTTCTGGTGTACAGGTTGAATAATGCATGTAAGTCTGCGAACCTGTCAGTCCTCTGATGTTGTTGAGTTCACAATGCCGCTACTTGTTGTTGTAGTTTCTTCATCTCAGCAGCCTTAACCATTTTCTCTGCTAAGGGTTGTTTCTTCATCTCATTATTCATCTGGGTCACCTCTATCTCAGCAGTGCACAACTGCACTATGAATTTCTTTAACTCGTCATCGTCGATCAATGCTTCCCATGTTTGAGAAACTTGTTCGACTTCCTTGGAACACAGTACCTCTGCCTCTTCGATCTTTTTCGCAACCTCTGTTGATGTTTTCCTTCTTTCTTCCAACACTTTTTGGGGTGTAGTGGGTGTTACATGTGCTTCCAACTTCACGATCATTTTGCAGAGGTCCTCTACGATTTCACCAAGTTGAATGATCTTGGCTTCTGTGAACATCTCATTTGGTATACCTTCGTCTGAAAAATTGTTTCAAACCAATGCTACAACTGTTTCAAGCCGGAGCCTGTACTCTTCCAAGGTTTTGGATTTCTGCTCAGTTTCTTTGACTCTTTTCTTCATCTTATTAACAAACTTGTTCGATTCTCTAGATTTCTTAATTAATGCGACTTCTCAGGCCTTCATTTCTGCAACTGCTACATTTTGTATTGCATAAGCTTCATACATCATCATTTGAGAAAAATATATGGTGACATGGCCCAAGTTCTTGGACATGGTATTTAGCTATGTTTTTCCCAAGTCGAGTGGTTCTCCCACCATTTTGGTCTTTATTTGTGGGATAGATATCAACACATCACGTTATCACTCTTCTGACGAGCTAGCTAAGTCCTGCGACATTGTCAATTATGGTCTGTAGTCTCCCACCACTCTTACTTATTTTACTACTTTGTAGAGTGTCTGGAGTAAATCTGTGATACTTCTTGTTAGCTCTATTTGTAGGTAATCCATCTTCTTAAGGCTTTGTGTAGTGACTTATGTCATTGATTTCGTCAGAAGTGTAAAATCGTCACTAGAAAGGCTGACAGTTCCTATTGCTTTGTCAACCTTCCTTTTCTTATGCCTTTTCTCAAGCACCTCTATCTGCTTACTCTTTTCTCCCACTAATGGATCTATTGGAGTTGTACTAGTATCATTCTAGGGAGGGGTGGGAGAATTTTGTGGATCTTCTGCTTCTGGTGGTGGGTCCCCTCCCTATTCTCCATCCTTTTGCGTCAATGGTGTTGATGTATTTGTAACTTCGGAAGATATTTTGATGTATATTATCATTGTATGTTGTTGCAACCCCATTGGAGATGTGTGTTACCCCTCTACGGGATGTATAAATTGTGTCTAGACCTTGAGGTACGACCTTTGTTGTAAGTCAGGGCAATAGTCCCTAGTTTAACATCATGTAATATGTACTAGTAGTCTCTCTAGGAGAAGTGGGCCCCAAGTGAGATGACATGTAGGATTGAATGTTATATTTGATTAGTGACTTGAAAGGGTATAAATAGGGAGGCACTCTCCCTCATTTATACACACCTCACACACTCTCAAGTGCGCATGAGAGAAAGAGACAATCGGAGGAGGAGAGATAGATTGCTGTTGAATACTTCTTATTATTGTTGATTATCATCTTACTATTCTGAAGAATTTTGTGAGGTTTTCTCCTTTATGGTTTCCCCGGTGAAAATATTTGTGTCTCGTGTATCTTTTAAATCTTATGCATCTTGATGTATTATTTATTCTTTCAGATAAAGATCCTAGATAATCTAATCATATCTTAAGAAAAACTAACATGGTATCAGAGGCTCTCAGAAAGAAGGCACTGTGCATCTGCGGGAACTAGGTCTTCCTAGTTGAAGGTGTTCTCTCCACATATAATCAAGCAACAAGGGCTAGGATAACTCGCCTCACTAGGGCACATATTTTGGTGGTAGTATTTTATGAAGCAGAGAAGTTTCAATTTTTAGTTGTAACTACTGTCGGGAGGAACTAGGGCATCAAGTATTGGAGGCTTCCCACCTCATTTTTCAGAAAGTGACCTAGATGAGAAACTCGTCTCAAGGAGGTGCATATTTTTGTCCAAATAGAATTCCCAAACTCCAAGTTTGGAAAATTAGGGTTTCGTTGACAGACCCTAGGTCAGCCTGCACTAGAACCTAGTCGGACACCTCAAATCAGTAAGATCCAAATATTTACTATTTCCATTTGAGGTTCTCATTTTCAAAATATGACTCACCATACTCAGCTTGAGGACAAGCTTGGAGAGGCTGATAAATTCCAAGCATGGAAGCATATGATCTCCCTGATCCTTGAAGAAAATGACTTGGATCAGTTTATCTCTGGAGATGTTCCAGAACTAGAGAGAGATGAGGCAAACGCTGCTCATAAGAGAAGCATGGATAAGGCTAAGAGAATCATTCCAGATTCTATTAAGGATCACCTCATCCCCCATGCGTCTGCATTCAAGACACCAAAGGAAGTCTCTGATGCATTGACAAAGATGTTCGAAGGAAATAACATCAATCGAAAGATGACTTTGAGGAACTAGTTGAAGAATGTGAAGATACAGAACTCCGAGACTATACAGTCCTACTTCACAAGGGTTTCTCAAATCAAAGAACAACTTGAAGCAGTTGAAGAAAATGTCGAAGAAGGGAAAATTTTAATGACTACCCCGAATGGTCTCCCCAGGTCATGGGACTCATTCATTCAAGGGATTTGTACAAGAAGGAAGTTGATCTCTTTCAGCATACTTCGAGAAGAATGTGCACAAGAAGAATCTAGACTTGTGACAAGAGCAGAAGAGATGGGAGCAACTGACGATCAAGCTCTTGCAGTATACACCAGGAAGAATTTCAAGAAGAAGGAGAAGAAGGAGAACTTTCATCACAACAAGAAGAAAGACAAGAAACCGAAGAAGACCAAAAGAGATCTTTCAAATGTTCAATGTTATACTTGTGATGAAAAGGGACACTTGGAAAGAGCTTTTCCCATCCAGAAAAGGATACACCATGTTGATATTACCGATGATGATGAACCAACAAACAAAAATATTCAAACGAGATAAGAATGATTCAGATGAAGAGTATGTGCTAATCTCAACACTTACTAGCACTATCACACACATAAGCAATGATTGGCTCGTCGATGGTGGAGCTTCCAAACACATGATGGGATACAAGGAATCATTCGTCAATATGTATGAACATGAATCACGTCACGAGGTGGAACTTGGGGATGATTATCAATACCCCATAAAAGGGAATAGCGAAGCTTCATACAAGCTTGACTCCAGGAAATCCTTAAAGATGAAGGATGTGCTATATGTTCCAGGATTAAAGAAGAATCTTCTCTCCATATTTGCACTAGATGCAAAAGGAATTAGGGTTGCATTAGGAAAGACAATAGAGGATGCGACAGTGATCGGAGAAGAAGACAGAGGCTTGTACAAGTTGAAGGGACAACCTGAACTTCTAACCAATAATGCAACTCATGAAACTTAAATACTCTAGAGTCTGTACAGTGTAGAAGTAACCAATAATGCAACCCGTAAATAATCTGTATAGGGTAGAAGTACCTGTCCATGGATTCTAGAATCCATATGAATGAAAGCTCCAAAACTGGGCCTTGTTGAAATTAAGAAACTGGAATGCCCCAACATTATCTGTACTTTGTACTCCGTGAGTTAGTATGCTACTACGCTAATCCAAAGATGAGTGTGATTAAAAGAGGGTCCCCATGTCCATTTATAGTGTTTCAAGGTCAATTAGTTACGTTGGTGTGTCCATATTCTTAGTTTTTTTTATTAAAAATAATTCAAAACTTGTTTTTTAACCCCACGAAAATGCTAGTACAAAACCGGTCTATTCTGTACAGAACCCAACCGGTTTGAGAAAATTGATTAGTTTCGTACGAAACTGGTCGGTTCCTCATGGAAATTGGCCAGTTCCATATATGGAACTAGACAAAAGCGGTTTGAAGCAAGCGGTTGGACCGGAAACCACCTCAACCCGATTGGACCAACTGATTTTTCTGGTTTCGGGCCGGTTTTGATAACCTTGATGTTTACTGGTGATGCCTAGCTCTTGGGGTGGAGGGACAACCTAAGTTCGTTGGATGGTTCCTAGCATTGTTTTGGATGGCTAGTGTGCTCCCACTAGATCGCCTAACCCTTATGGTTAGATTCCTAGTCACCGTGGACTGGATGCCTAGTGGTGCAACCAGAAGGGACAGCTTTCAAGCTAGTTATCCAAATTATGTGTGAGTTGCATTCCTAGATTCTGTGTGAGATAGATGCCTAGTGTGATGTGAGCTAGATGAAGTCCTGTAATGACATAAGGTTTCAAATGCTAGACCCATAAGGTCTGAATGGATGATGAGGTTGTACCCACTAGTGAGATGCTATGTATGATGTTGAGGGACTGGATGCATGACATGGCTATAAAACTTCTAATGATGGATAGATTCATGAAAGTCAACAAGTAAATGGTCAAAGGGTATAGATGTGTGGAAGTAGTATTGAATATCATGCCAGAATAAAACATTCCTTGATAAGAGGGAGTGTTGGTATTTTATGTAGCTTTGGAAGATATTCTTATATCGGACTAGAAGATTCTGGAAGTCAACAAGAGGTCAACTGAAGAAATTGGAAGTGAAAAGAAAAAAAAACTGGGACTATGGTATAGTGCACCCACACTATGGTGGTATTCTTACCCACACTATGTGAAGTGGTTGGGTTTGATCGAGACTACTAGAAGAAGAGAAGATCATATAGAATATTCTAGAAGACTCCAATAAATCATTTGAAGTTAACCACATTAATCCGACAAGAACGAAATACTAGAATTAATATGAATAAGTTAAAGAACAAGCTTCCCTAGTAAAGTAACCCAAGTTAAAATTAAAGTGATTTAACTATTATAAATAAAAGTTAAGTTGGATCATTTGTATCACACACAATTCACAAGCTCAAGAGAAAAAGTGTGCAACTCTAGAGGAGAAGAAGCAATAGCATTGTGAATACATCTTCCGAATTATCTCTCTTGTCCTTAGGAAGACTATTCTAGCAGGAAGTTTATTGTGTATCTATCTTGTGTATCTATTATTCTGGGGTATCTTTCTTTGAGAGGGATTTATCTCTTCATTGTATTGACATTATACTTTGTTTATGAATCTATACTGAATAAGTTATGCTAGGTTTTCTTCACCAAGAGGGTTTCTTAAGATAAATCTTTGTGTCTATTTATGCATGGTTATTCTTTGAGTGATCCTTATATGCATTTAGTTATTGTTTATGTGAATGTAAATTTTCTAAAATTTTGAAAATTTTAAAAACATGTAACTTCTTAAGTATAATTTCAACAGCAAACACCCCCTTCTCTCCTAAAGGTTCAATCGTTGTCCTCTTCTCCTTAGGCACATGAATGTAAATTTGGCCTAGTTAAACCACTATCCTAAGTTTTATTGACTTAATTGACATCAGAGGAGCACTAGATGACATCAGCTAGATCACACCCACGCCTACCTTCAGTCAAGGAGGCTAAAATAGCCTTCTCCTACATTTGGGGAGGCTAACTGGAGCACTCCGAGGGTGATCTGAGTGTCATTAATGCCCCATATTGCTAACTGATGGTTATAATCAGTTAAACAGAGTAGTGAAGGCACCTTCCTTCATTAAATTGATTATTTATTGATTATTTAATGAACTGGAGTCAACAGGGGTGCCTCCAACCACTTCTAATGGTCAGTTACACTTCAGTTAACCTCATTGGGGTTCATTGGAGTCATTAATGCACTACCACTTGATGGTTGGCTTGTTGTAACATGTGTCTGACCTACTTTCAGTTAGACTCAGTCATTTATTGCACTCTGACTTTAGTTAGGGCTCAATTGAGTCAATTAGGGTTTTGATCAGTGGTTAACTTGAGTGTTGACTGTGGCTTACATTTAGTTAAGCTAGACTCACTCATTCAATTTGAATGACCTCCTTAGGAGTTCGAATTGCTTCTCATTCATGCTTGTAGCATGACATTGTATTGTATTACTCATTCTTAGTGTGAATATACAGTGTTGCTACTCATTTTGTAGCACAATTACACCATTTTCATGACTTATTGTTATTAATCTTTGATGAGACTATGTTTTAGTCCCTAGATTACTGTGATAGATTAATATGGTATCAGAGCTCATAGCAGGACGAAGCTCAGATCTCTCAAAAACAAGGTTTTTGACAGATTTTGTATGAAAAATTGAGAAAAAGCTCAAAATTCCAGCACTGCACCAGAAGCCAAGGCCTACCACTTAATACCCCAAGTAAGGAAATTGTTGGTCAAGCTTGCTTGATCAACTATGCTGGGTGTGATGAAAGCCTAAAATGTGCAGGCTGTCCGACCTTACGATGCCCCTTTTGTTTTTATTTGCAGGTTTTAACACGTACAACTTCGAATGGACTCATCATTCCTTCTTCTCACCCCATTCACAAGCTATTCGGAATGGAAGTTGAAGATGATTGCATCTCTGAAGAGACGAGGTCTCTATGAGGTGTCTATTGGACTTGGAAAAGAGTCTTATCAGAATGAGAATGACTGGCTAAATGACAGTGATAGAGATTTTGGAGCAATATGTCTGGCCCTTTCTCCTAGCTTGCGCTACCTTATTGGTTTTGCTGAATACCCAAAGGAGCTATGGACAAAATTGGACAGAAACTTTGGCAAGCATAATGAGGATCATAATAGCACTTTGGAGATCACATCCAGCACCACAAGAGTTCTTTACTCAAAAGTCTCGGCCTCTACTCTCTCTGATGAAGTTGTTCAATATGAAGATGAAGCAGAATCTTCTACATAGTCGATTCGAATTGAAGAAAGTCTCCATGCAGTGACTCCTTCTCATAATGCTCCGGAAGTTCATGAGATCTCTGATATCTCATCTCCTCATATTGCTGAAACAAAAGAAGACATTCAAATCTCTGATATTGAAGAAAAATACTGCTGCACTTCCATGCAAACATTCATCGATGATTTTCCTTTGAATTCTGTGCAAAATTTACCAGTAATTGCTTCCGAAAGTGAAGAGAAATTTGATTTTTCTTCCTCTAATGTTGCTGCTGGTGTGAAAATATGTGATACCTTAGATATTTTGGAAGAAATATCAGATTACCAGAATGATCCATTCGCTCCCCATGATCTAGACCTTCCAGCAAAATCCTGCAAGATTGCATGCACCAAAATTCAGAATTTTGAAGAAAAATACAACTGTGCATCCACCGTCTCGGTTGACCATAATTTTGGATCTGATATGAACCTTATTGGATATTATATGATCTTATTTGGATCTGATATGATATTTCTTGGTTCAATATTTCAGGTTCATAATCTTTCAGTACTACTTGTAGATGTTCTCATTAATTTTGTGAAGAAACAAGTACCGCAAGTCTCCTTCGAAACTGCTGCTGGGGATTTTATTTCATTTCACAGTTTTGGATCTGTTGTGAACCTATTTAGATCTGATTTACTTTTTGATATGATATTATTTGGTTCATATTTTAAAATCCAAGAGCTTTCAGTCATGCTTGTAGCTGCTCTCACCAATTCCGGTGTGAAAAATCAAGTACCCCACTTTCTCTTCAAAATTGCTGATAGGGATTTGGTGTTAGTTTCCTCATATGAGGTTGTTGATATTTTATTATGTGATTCATTAGCTATTACAGAAGCTATATCAAATTATGGAGCTCAAGCATTCGCTCTCCATAGTCCCATGGCTTCTCTACCTTTGGTCACATGCTCATCTCCTCACAGAACTAGTAAAGAGGAAGACATTCAGCATCCACTTGGACACTTGCTCCTAAGAATTGGGGCTGATTTTAACACTCATGGTTTGCTGTTCAAGGATGCAACATATCAGTTTCTTGAGTGTTCCACACATGGTTCGAATCCTCAAGAACCTTTTCTCTCTCTTCAGATGATTTCAGCTGCTCTACATGGGTCCAGTTTTCACCGTGCAACTGTTTATATTTCTGATTCAGTTGAATGCATTGTTCTTCTTCCAAAGTTGAAGATTCCTCCAAACATATTCATTTAGTTTGGATTTATAGGTTCACATGCACAGTCTCAGGATGCTGCTGCATAGAAGAACCAATTCTTGATTTACTGCTTAGTTTGAGAGGGGGTATTTTTCCCATGAGGTTTTCCCCATTTCCTTGGTTATATTAAGCAGTTACGTTATTATATGGGGTGACCTATGGACTTTGTTTCCGGGGCCTTAACATTCTTATGCACTTTATGTTTTCTACTCCTCCTGAGTATAGCTTAAGGGGGGGTGTTGGAGACATTTACCACCATACACACTCATTTTGGTCAATTTGGCCTAGTTAAACCACTATCCTAAGTTTTATTGACTTAATTGACATCAGAGGAGCACTAGATGACATCAGCTAGATCACACCCATGCCTACCTTCAGTCAAGGAGGCTAACTTTGCCTTCTCCTACATTTGGGGAGGCTAACTAGAGCACTCTGAGGGTGATCTAAGTGTCATTAATGCCCCATTTTTCTAACTGATGGTTACAATCAATTAAATAGAGTAGTGAAGGCACCTTCCTTCATTAAATTGATTATTTATTGATTATTTAATGAACAGGAGTCAACAGAGGTGCCTCCAACCACTTCTAATGGTCAGTTACACTTCAGTTAACCTCACCGGGGTTCATTGGAGTCATTGATGTGCTACCACTTGATGGTTGGCTTGCTGTAACATGTGTCTGACCTACTTTCAGTTAGACTCAGTCATTTATTGCACTCTGACTTTAGTTAGGGCTCAATTGAGTCAATTAGGGTTTTGATCAGTGGTTAACTTGAGTGTTGACTGTGGCTTACATAAAGTTAAGCTAGACTCACTCATTCAATTCGAATGACCTCCTTAGGAATTCGAATTGCTTCTCATTCATGCTTGTAGCATGACATTGTATTGTATTACTCATTCTTTGTGTGAATATACAATGTTGCTACTCATTTTGTAGCACAATTACACCATTTTCATGACTTATTGTTATTAATCTTTGATGAGACTGTGTTTTAGTCCCTAGATTACTGTGATAGATTAATAGAAATCGACCGAAGACCTCGTCCTTGGTCTTCATAAAGAAGATTTATCTTTTCCTAGAAATCCATCAATGAACATAACATAATGTGATGCTTCCTGCAAAGATGCTTCAAATTAAGTATATATATGACTTACTCTTTCCACAACAAATAATTTGGTTTCCTCATTACGCTCACATAATGTTAAAAACGTCTATCTCCTTAAATTGTTAAATATAAATTGTTATTTAACATTAAACTTTACAACAAATAATTTGGTTTCCTCATTAGGCTCACATAATGTTAAAACGTCTATCTCCTTAATGGCTTCCTTAAGTTTGGGATGAATGTATACAATTATAACTTATGGTCTCAAATTTATTTAGAGATTAAGTCTTACCTTTCATTTCTACGTGAGATATAACAATACACAATCTATGTGAAGTAGCATTCGACGATACAACCATAATAGTGAGTTTTGAAACTTTAACTTGAAACTTTTGGATTATTACCAACAGTTAATAATATTAACTTTAAAGACCTCGAAAAGAATTCTTGATTGGAATCAAGGTTTCCCAAATCTTAACACACAAGCTAAGGAAAAGGAGGTCAGGTTTACTCTTAGCTCTAAGGTAGTAAAAGTATTTCCATTGAGAGCCAAACGGCCCCTAAATACAAGTTCATATTAGATCATCTTTAACGCTGACTTCATTAAACAAAGGCCAGTATTTACCAATTTATAAAATCGACAATATAATAAAGCTGGAATTGGCCCTTCACTGTGTATGGTCAAGCTGCTTGACAAGTTATAGAATTAAGTTGAAGTATAGAATAATTTTCGCCTAATCTGGTGAAATTTTACCTGTTATCACAAACCACGCCCCGCCTAAGGCTACCTCATTTTCTTTTTAACTAGAACACCCATTCTAATGATGAAAATATATTCCTTTAACTCTATCAAAACAATGGGAGTTGTCATGTTCCCAAAGGAAGCTGCCCTACTAGCATTAAACAAAAAAGAAATAAAGTTTTTGGTTACAAACATACATAACTTTCTGCTCAAAAGAACAATAATGAAAAACAATCTTTTACCTAAACTCTTGTGAACTGGAATAAATTTTGCATGGTGGTAAGAGAGGATCAAAGTGGTCGGTTCTTCTCCATGAAGGTGATTCCACCAACCCTTGTCAATTCTTCAACGAGTAGCGGTATCAGTGTTGAACAAAGAATTTCATCTTATTTCGCCTATGCTTTTCCAATAGTATGCGAACATGACTATCCAAAATCCATTTCCTTTTGGCGTCAAGATCATAACCTCCTCTCTCTACTGGTGAGTTACAGTTTAGTTTTTGAGTTGGGTCGCCAATGGTGTTTGTGAACTTCTGCTAATACTTCATGACCGCCAGTGAAAAATCATCCTTAACAGTCTAATCAAGTCACGCATCGGGGCCTAAGGAACAAAGAGTAGGCTGTAATCATGCAGCCTTTTGGTCAATATGAAATCAACCGCTACAGGTGCATTATAAGCAATCCAAGTTTCGGGCTCGAAAAAATTGATTTGATAGGCGTTTGGATTGGAATATCTTCATTCGTTGGGTCGTTTATGAGCATATTTTGAGGAGAGGGAAATCCAATACTAAAAAGGAGGACCACCTCCTCCAGCCACAACCCTAACTAATCACTGAATGAGAATACCCCTTTTGATAGGGTCGAGTATCCTTTAAGGAGAACTCCAACTAATTCAAACAATAACATTCAGTTTTTAATCTTTCTTTTGATATTTATATACATATATTCTTAAAATCCAAGTATTTATAATTTCAATATTTACAATAATCCATTCACTTAAATTCAAATTTGTTAAACAAAACCTTAATGATAATAATCTTTGTTGCTGTTTTTTTTAACTTCTTTTCTACCTTTTCCTCAAAGGTAAAATCATGAAAATCCTTAGCTCTTATTGGTTTAGAAGTGCAACGAGATCCCGAGAATCCTTACTGAGGTTAAGTTATAATAATATATATTAAGATCACTTTAAAACTACTTATGACTACTTAGGAAAGTACACATCATTAAGTATAATGATTTTACTGGGGATGTTACATACTCCCCCCCTTAAAGGTACATCATCCTCGGCGTTGACATCTTTCAAAATTCATTCTTCAATCTTTCATGAAAATCTTCAATTATCCATGCTTTCTTTTACATGTTTCTACCATCTTTTATGCTTTTCCATTTATAACCCGTGTTTTACACAACATCACAAGGTATTCCAATGTTTATCATAAACATATGCATAAACATAAATTTTCAATTTAGTATAAGTAGTATTTTATGTTTACACAAACTGTTGCTACTTTCATAACATTCCTCTAGAGTTTAGTATTGCTCTCAAAATGCACCTCCAACATTGTTAATTATTTATGACATACATATATAAATCCATAATCTATTGCAAAATCATTTATGTATTTTCGTTTTTATAACAATCCTTTAGAGTACAGTTTTTCTTTGAAAGGTTTACCTCGTGACGATAACATAATATTCCTGCATCCATACAACAAATGTTAATCAGAATAATAATATAAATTTCATGAACCTGTGGCAGATAACTTGCCATATTCAAACTTTAGATCCAGAACTCTGGTATGGTGGTACTTTTCCTTAAGTACCTTTAATCATTCCACTTTGATTTGCGACATAAATATTCATATCATGCCAACATAACATATGCAAAAGCATTCACGTACTCTAAAACATGTACTAATCAAAGCATTACAAATGCATATAGAAACAATTCTTTCATCACATTTATCACATAAGAATTCACCTCATATATAATTTTCCAGCTGATGCTCAATCTTCTATCACATCAAGATGCATAAAATACAAAAATTGATATTCACACACATACCTCATGTATGGCATTGTTGTTCCAAGCACGTCTCAGCTGAAATATTATTTCAAGAGTTCTCGCATTCATATATACATGAGGGTCATCTCCTCACGGAACCACTAGTTCACGTGCAGGCCTCCTTAACCTATATATATTTTATTCATATGATACAAGGACGATACCCTTCGTCGACTATTTACAGCTCTCGGGCGTATCTCCTGCATAGAGCCTCAAAGCTCTTAGGGCCTGGAATCCCACATATCTCTAAGCCTAAAATCTTAACATCACAAAAGATATCACTATAGAACCTAACATCTCACCTTGGTGCTCTTTGGTAGTTCTACTTAAGAGCCTAACACATTCTATGAGTGCTCATTGGCAACTCTTTTCCTAGGACTTTAATATCATAAAGCACTCAACAAACCTTAACACCTCACAAGGGTGCTCACTGGCAGCTCTATACTAATTTATCAAAAATTTCAGAGCCTAACGCCTCTCCAAGGTGCTCCATAGCAACTCTACTTAATTCATAACCTTTTCCAAATTCAAGAGTTTTTCATTTACTCAGAAAATATTTTTGTGCTTATTCATGTTAATATTTCAATTTGTTTATTTTGAAAATTAAGTCTCAGTTTCAAGTCTTATTACATTTCGCAATTATGTATAATGAGACTAAACAGTTTAGGTGCTCCCAAGCCAACACTCTCAACACTAAACTCAATTTATCTTCCCTAATCACATTATATCCAATTTTCTTCTTCCTATTCATGATTTGGTTAATCTTGTATACTTGGTCTTAAAAGGATCTGTTTAGTGTTAAAAAAAAAATCTTAGAAGTTAGAGCCTTATAACCCTGGGCGGCCCCCGTGATCAGCTCAAAATTTTTGTTACTCTTTATCTTATTAGTATTTGGTTTTAATTTTTTTTTTATTGCAGGTTTCATATATTCATATTCAGTTATCTAGTTATGGTGTTATTGGAACTACCATAGTTCATTACCCACAATAATCTCAAATAATGGTTAGTTACTATGACATACATTTAATATTATTTCAAAAGTAATATTGAAGGCATAAAATATCATAATCATTGTTCCAGATCCTACCAACTCCACACCATATCAACATGGTAACTCAACAATCTTGATACTTCAGAGATTACTCGCTCAACATTAAGGCATATTTATCTAAGTATTCCAAGACTACAAGATTACACATCCGACATGTTAAAACAACACATTATCCCTTTACTTAGCTTGATACTTCTAGTATCTATGCATGTACAAACGATTCAAAATATTTTACGAATCAATTTCCTTATCACATACATGACTTAGACACAACTGACCATTCTAAAAAATACTACAATTACCATACACAAATACTTCAATAGCCATCTTGGAAAATCTGTCAACTACTACTAGTATCGCGTCATGCTGATGTTTGGTAGTAGGATATCTCGTCAAGTAGTCCATAGAAATATATTCCCATGGTTGACTTGGTACTAGAAGGGGTGTATACAGTCCTTGTCATCGATTCAACAGTTTAGAAATGATACAAACCACGCACGACTGAATGTACTTGTTGACGTCATATTTAAGTGAAGGCCAGTAGAAATACTTTTGGAGGATAACAAGTGTTTTTACGACTCCAAACTGTCCTGCAGTCTTGTTGTAGTGCGCGTCCCAAATGAGCTTATGTCGGTGCTCATCGGTCGGTACACAAAGTTGTCCAAGCTTGTATAGCAAGGTGTCTTTTAGGAAGTAGTCAGTAGTCGACAACTTATCGGCCTGAAGCTGTCTATAGATTGTAGAAAAATCACAGTCCACCAAATACAATTGCAGCCAAGTAGTGGTGTCATAACCCTGCATACTCATCACTGTAGACAGTAGAGTAATGGGTGGTCTACTGAGACAATCAACTGCAGCATTGGCTTTGCCTTTCCGATACTTAATTACCAAATGAAATTGTTGCAGGTAATTAATCTACTTGAGTTAACAGGTTGTATGTAGTTTCGACTTAGTTAGAGCGAATTGCAAAGGCTTAATATAGTGTCTCCATTGCTTAAGAGCTTGCACAATGTCATAAAGTTCTTTTTCATATGTTGAGTACCTTCTAACTATGTCGCTGAAAGTCTCGGAATGAAACATGATTGGGTGACCTAACTGAGTGATCACGGTGCCGAGGGTATAGTCTGATGCATCTGTCTGAATCTCAAAGGGCTGATGCAAATCAGGTAACACAAGTACGGGGGAAGTACAAAGCTTGTTTTTTATTTGTTCAAAATCTTTTTGTTATGTCGATGTCCATTTGAAGACAATCTTCCCATTTCCTTTCGTCAACTAATTTATAGGCCATGCGATGTGGCCGAAGCCAAGTATGAATCGTCGATAGAAATTCGCCAAACCTGAAAACTTCTTAGTTCATGAATGTTTTGAGGAATGGGCCAGTGTTTGAGGATCTATACTTTCTTTGGGTCAACATGAATGCCTACATATTCAATTACATACCCCAAATATTTGATGTTAGTCATCGCAAATGAGCATTTGTCCATGTTCAAACATAGTTGATGTTGCTGGAGAGTGTCGAAGACTTGTCAAAGTTGTTTGACATGTTCTTCCCATGATCGACTGAAAATCAAGATATCGTCGAGATAGACAATGACACATTTACTGATGAAAGGTCATAGAAGGTCATCCATATATCTCATGAAGGTTTTAGGTGCATTATTTAAGCCGAAAGGCATGACTAACCATTCAAACAATCCTTCCTTGGTCTTGAAAGTCGTTTTCCATACATCAGTGGACTCGATTGGAATCTAGTGGTATCATGACTTGAGGTCAAGTTTCGTAAAGAACTTGGCACCTTTGAGATTGTCAAAGAGTTCATCAATCCGTGGAAGAGGGTATCTGTTCTTCACTGAAATTTTGTTGAGATCCCGATAGTCGATGCACATGCGCTAAGTCCCATCTTTGTTTGGAACTAAGACAAATAGACTTCCACAAGGAGAGGAGCTGGGGCATATATGACCCTTATCGATCAAATACTGGATTTGTCTGTGAATCTCTTCATTTTCGAGAGTGGATCTTCTGTAAACAGATGTGTTAGGCAATGAAGAACCAGGAACAAGTTCAATGGAGTGTTTTACCTGATGATGCATAGGTACCCCGTCTGGTGCTTGAAATATGTTTTGGTATTCTTGAAGAATGATATCGATTTGTTGTTGTTGTCGAGAGTTGTGTTGGTCAGTGAGTCGACTCGTTGCTGCAATCTTCTTGGAATGTTGAGGCTTGATCATGATTAATGCAAACTTTTGAGCATGATTGATAAGATTCTTTGTTTGTTTGGCATATATCATAGCAATCGTTTATGTGGGTTGTTGCTCTGGTATGCCATACCATTGATTTTAGATTTTGACAATCACCCTCTGAGGTTGTGACTGATATGTACCGTGTTGATCCCATAGGTAGGGTTTACTAAAAAGGGTGCCGCTTATGGAAAGTGGTGCCACGTCACAGCGTACTTCATCTTCAAAGGCTTAATGAAGTAAGCGAGTCGGCATTGTCGTGTGATCCTTAGTTCCTGCCCATCCTTCATCCAATCGATAGTGTAAGGTTGAGGATGTGGAGTGGTGACAAGACCTAATTTCTTCACAAGATCTTCAAAAACAAAGTTATTTTGGCAAACATTATCCACAATCAGATGTAATGGATTATTCTGAACCCATATATGTGTATGGAATAAGCGATATAGTTCCTCCTCGTCGACGATGGTCGAGGCTACCAGAGTGGTCGAGGTCAAAGCCAAAATAGTTGATGCATCTGGATCAGATTCTACCAGGGTTCTGTCGGACAAGTCGGATGTCAACAATTTTGACAAAAATGTCTTCTGAGCTTTGCATTATGATGTATCATGCTATGATGAACTGTGATAATCACACCATTTCCTGGTAGGGTTCTATTTGTTGCGATCCCTCTTGTCTTTCTGAAAGTTCTTCTTTTGATGATCGGGCTATGGCGGAGCCAGCTGAGAAGGGTTCTTGAACTTGTCGGAGTCGGCTGGTGACTTCTTATCGAATGTTCAACCTGTTGGCTTGTTCACGAAATGTGCTTTTCCTTTCTGTTTAGCTTCAAGCTTGATGGTGTAATGAAATGCATCTACAAGCGTACTAACAGATAGAAACTCCATTTCTTGTTGAATGTATGGGGATAAACCACTGACGTACTTCAGGAGAAGCAATTTCTCTTCTTCTTGTATGCCAAGTCTAGCCATGAGTCGATAAAACTCATTGGTGTAACTTTGTATAGACTGGTCTTTCCACTGCCTTAGCTGCTGCCACTTCTTCTACTATTGTTCAAGGTACTTGGGTAGGTAGAATTCCTTTCGGACATATTCGACAAATTTTACCCATGTGTCTATAGGGTATTCTTCTTTTTCCATCTTTGTCGATAGATTATCCCACCAGCCATGTACGGAGGTTGACATCTTTAAGGACGCAATGGTGATCTTTTCCGCTTCTGAGAGTTAATTCACTGCATAGTAATATTCGAGTTGTTGCACCCAATTGTCGATGGATTTTGCGTCAATGTTGCCTTCAATGTTTGGTATGTACAAATTCATTTTCACTTTGAAGGGGTTGATTTTGTCGGAGTGAGATCACGTCGAGGATTCCCTGGAGTTCGCAGTGACTCTTAGGAGAATCTCGCTGAACTAGGGAAACATTTCGTTTCATTGGCGAGCCAGTGCTTTTTCTATGAGTTGCTCTGTCTTGTCAGTTGCATGTCTATTGTCTGCTTCTTTGGCCATCTTTTCTAAAGTCGAAGGAAGTGTCTGCTTGTGTTGTTGGGCTTGCGAGCGTGTTTGAACATGCATAATTTAAATAACTTCGATGGAAGTGATTATGTAACTTAAGACTCTGAACAAGATCTTGCTCTGATACCAATGATACAGGTCATGTCCAGGTGCACGCTGGGGACAACAATCAACTGAATGAGTCAAGTTCTGTTATGGCAGAAGCATATAAGAAGAACCAACAAAGCAGGAAGCACACTAGGTCGATAAGAAATATACACATAAACAATATGCAAGAATTCGAACCAATTTATTACTTCTGCTCCATGAAATATGGAGGAATCATATTATGATCAGAAAGATGCTATAATACATTAATGTACATGCTTATATAGGATGTTGAGACGCTTGGGTGACTACCCGTTACGTTCAGTTACAAGAAGTCATAACGGTTCAAAAGTTCAATTGTCGAAGAGCATGTTGGTATGTTGTATGTCGAGGCGGACCTGTCGAAAGTGAACCTGTCGGCTGAACATAGGGCGATGAACCTGTTGAGGCGAACCTATCGAAGGTGAATCTGTCGGTGAAGGTGAACTTATCGACTGCTGGTTGGATCAAGAAGAATTTACCACCAAACTCACATATGCATTCAATTACTATATTTAATAAGTCAAAATAAGGTGAATGGTTAATTTAAGTTGCATGGAATATATGGATGACTTTTAAGACCGATACTTGGGGAAAATATGATTTAATATCCCATAGACCCCCTTTACTCTTCCCCTCTAGTGGAATAATAGCTCCTTTATTTTTATTTACACAACCTTATTGGACAATTTATTTTTTCCATCATATTATTTACATATATTTTGAGTCATCATGACAAGCCAACAACATGGCCCATATATAAATATTTACATTACACATGCCTAGCTATTCAATAACTAGACCTTGACATTGAGCTCTCCACTAGGAGTTTTTACTAACATATTTACATCAATTGTTATAATATGATTTAATACATTCTAAGGGCCAAAACTAAGGGTATTACAATCTCCTCCCTCTTGGATTCAATTTTTCCTCAATGTTTCCTCCAAATTTGAACAAAAATGGGTATGCCTCTTTCATGGCATCCTCCAATTCCCATGTAGTCTTGTGGGGGACCAAAGTGCCTATATTGCACCTTTACCTATTCGATGGTTCAGTTATAGAGAATTGTTATTTTCCTGTCCATGATGCATAATGCTTGTTTGGAACTCTTCCTTGTGTTCCATGTGGATCACATCCCAAACAATCACATGATTGGGGTCATGTATATATTTCTTAGGCAAAGAAACAACAAATAAAATTATGAGCTTTAATATTAGTAAGAAATGGAATTCTATATGCAACTAGCCCTATTGTTATCTTGGTGATAACTTGGAAATATTCCAAGTTTCAAGGAATTTTTCCTTCTGCTCACTCGGAGGTTAACATCATCCCCATCTCGAAATTCTCTATGCACTCTTTTTTTTCATAGCAGTTTTGCTTGTCCTAGGATGCCTTCAATTTTCACCTAATTATTGTAACATCTTGTTCCATTTCCTTAAGCATTTCTATCCCAAGCACAATTTCTTCACTGGATTATCCCAACTCATTGGTCTCCTACACCTTCTTCTATATAAAGCTTCAGTAGGACTCATATTCAATGATGCTTGATGCTCATTGTTTTTGTTTTTATAACTGAAACAATTATATATTTACATTAAAAATACTAATAAAAATAACCAGATTTACAAGTTTATCATTTGATAAGAAACCTCTTGTTCTAGTATGCCTATTTCACAAAATTTTCCATATGACTGACAAATTATACTTCTTGTGAGATTTATAACATAATACTGAGTACTAAAGAAAGACCTTAACAAACTGTCCCAACAAAAAAACTTGCAAAAAAAGTGCATAAGACAACTAGAAATAGCTTGACTAACTAGTAGTTTCTTGCATAATCACAATGCCTTCTCTTTGTTTGGTGGAACTGGATATGTAAATAAGGGCCCTATCAAGTTGTTGCACCGAACCTTCCTCCATAGCCTTTGATTTTCCACAAGGGGCATTTGTGAGTGTCCACCCATTAGAAGTTCTTGATGCACCTCTAAATCCTCAAATAACTTCTTTATTTTCCCTCTCTACTCCCTAACCTCACTTTATAGGTCATCAAAATTGACATCCATTTGAGAAATATGATTGGTAAGGTGATCAACTACTGCTATAACTCCCTCGAGTTGCAAATTGAGTCTATTCATCACAATACGAAGGTCCTAGATGGCTCCATGAATCTCGCCAAGCCTAGAGCTCCAACTTGAATTGTCCATAATGCTAAAAAAATCTAGAAACTTCACTACATATGTGACAACCACAATCTGATGTCCAAAAACCCAAAATCTACCAACTATGCTAAAAATTCACAACATAGGTGGGGCATGTTTGAACTTTGTAGAAATTCTTGATAACCAAAGTTGGGATTCCTTATTGGTTAACTTCTTCCCATTTCTTTCCGACTGAATGTTGCTAAATTGATCACAATCCACTATTCCGTGGGATCTTGTAGATCGATATATCCCATTAGCACCTGTTAGCACGAAACAAGACACCATATGCAATAAGTTCACAACCAGAAGAGTGGTCTTAAGGAATGTTCAAGACACTTCTTGCATGTGGGAGATTAAATCCTTTTTGTGGCACCTTTCTGAAACATGCATTTCCTCCCAAGTATCCTTCATAAGCACCAATATATGTGGAGGGTTATTAATTCACGAGGCAACCTTAATTTATGGGAACCATATTCTTCGAGGGGAGGCATTTAATACAAAAATAACCATGCTACATAGATATTGCTCGATTAATGAGCATTTACACTTCATTATTGTTGCATTTTTAATATAAAAAATATTCAGCTCACTGGTGTACTTTAACTTATCCCGAATCCTTCTCCGATGATGGCCCAAATATTTCTCATCGGAGTTGGTCGATTTGTCAGCTTGAGATTTCACCAATAGAGAGTCTACGATGATCATTACCTTGGGAGATATTGAGAGAAACAATGAACTTCAATCTTCCTAAAAGGATGTATCATTTTTCTTGGTTATTTGTCACTCGTCCCATTCCCCATTCATAAGAAAATGTTTTATTCTCATCGAGATTCGATTGGATCCCCACCATTACCTTCCCTCTTGATGCTCATTGTTGTTGCAAGGCTAAAATAATGGAAGCCATCTCCGGAATGCCCTTTACATCCTTGGGTTTCCTTCTTCATCTATGCATTAAAAAATATTGTTGTAGTAATTAAGTTTAACTTGATATGCTTCCAATTAATCGATTCCAATGAGAACTTCAGAGGGACCAAGTGGTAAAATACTGATGTTTTCCCATGTGAAGAGTCCACACATTTATAATTGACATTTCTCCACCATTTAGCTAACATTTCTCTTAGTTCAGTGACTAATTGGACCAACCATGATGTTATGGCACCAATATTCTCAAAGGAGCTAAAAGTCCTCCTACATACCTCTCATACACCAAATTATGTGAAATGTCCTTAAAAAATGCTATTTTTCTATGTGTACATGGGTTGGACACTAACAACATGCACATACGCATCTGACGAGTTAGAAACATGCACACCCCTATGAAACTTTAAAAAAAAGGAACAATAATTTTCATGGATGGTTCATACAATTATAATTCGATCTGGTACCGAGCACACTACAATAAACCACCCAAACCATCCACATCAAAAGCATAAAACACGATGCAAAAGAATGACAAGGGACCGATTAAGAGAGAAAACAACTAAACATGGGACAATTTGAATCATGAGTTTGTTGCCTCAGTGTTTTTACAATCAGTCTGCCCTTAGTCATCATTTTATGTTGAGTGTGACATTCTTATTAGAGTGAGTGGGGACTAGTCATAACAATCCTTTTTATTCTTAACAAGAAGGAGTTTGTGGAAGAAGAAGATGTCAGTGGCCTGGGAAAGGAAGAACCATACTAGGTGAAGGAGACACCTAACTAAGAACTCATGTATCACTTGTGATTCTCTTAAAAAGTAGACTTGATTGCCAATAAGTAATTATAACTCAATAATTGCAATTCCTCCATGGTTCCCTCTTCTTTTAAGTCGAGGACGACTTTAAAAGGATATTATGCCAATCATTCTATCATTTTGCACCTCTTTACTCTTTCAAATTATCCAAAGAGTTCAAGCAGTGGAAACAGATTTAACGACAAAGGTGTCACAAGTCTTTCTTGGCCATCCAATTCGACTGGATGATCTTTGAGCCTAAAACCACCATTGCTTAGAGTAATACACATATTTGACATGGGTTACCCCTTTTTCCTACTTTAAAAGCTTGAATACGAAACAATGATTTTATTAACTAGCTATAGGTTTCCACCTCCATTACTGGCTTCGTCAATTGTTTTTTAGAATGATGTGCCTAATTACACGAGGTTGGACTTGAAACCATTGCAACACTATACTCATTGCGAGTTCAAGATGTCCCTTACGTGAAACCTAGGTAAGGAGGATAATACTCCATCCCATAACCATTGAGGCTAGACCCAACTCACAATTAACATTATTACATTGACTTGATCAAATAGCTTTAAAAATTTGGCATTGCATGTCTATTACAACCTAATTGGGCCTAACGGTTAAGAACATATGTTTCCTCCTTAGAGGTCATAGGTTTTAAATCCATAGGAGGTAAGATATCACAGTTTAGTAATCAAATTAATGCACTCTTGTCCCATAAACAAAGTGCCCCCATACACCAATTTAGTGTCTCACTAAGTTATGACCTCAAAACAAAATTATTATTATTGTTATTAGATACATAATTCATTAGATATCAATTAATAATAAGATATTATCTTTCATTTATACAATTCAAATGTTTTTTTCTAACTTTATCTATATTATAATTATTATGCAATTTATATCTAAATAAATCTTATTTTGTTATCTCTATTTTTTTTTTAAATTTCACATAATAAAAATATATATATAAATTTAAAATTACACTATTATTATTTTCATTAAAGTGATGAATTTAAAACTATATTTTTGACTTTATACCATTCCACTTCGACCCGAAAAAAAAGGGTGGAAAAAGACATTTCAACGGCCAAAAAAGCACTCTTTGCACAATCGCTTCCTTTTTTGCCCTTTTCTTGATATTCTCGATAATCTTCTTCCTATCCTTTTCATCGTTTTTTTGGGTATAATCTGCTTATAATTTTCATCGGCTTTACCTGTCCTTTTAATCTCACACAACGAACCTCTCAGATAACACCAGTCGTAGTGACGAAGACGAGTTTAGTTGTAGGAGATCTAAAGGATGTAAGCACAGTCAAGTCCGAAAAATAATTGATGCAAGAACCTTCGACTCTCAATGAAGTCCAAGGTTCGATCCATAAAGAACCAACACTCTGCCCATATCCCTAAAATAATGGTAAAATCGCAAGGGATCAAACAGGGAACGAAACATGCATTTGAGGATTTAGACGAGAATGGGAATGGAGGGTTTATTTCTCTGTCCAGGATAATCGATAGGAAATTCGAAAGAGGGAACCATAGGAGGTGAGGAAATAGTGATATCGATTCGGCAAGTACATTCTCGCCGTTGATCACAGTAAAGAGTAGCTTGAGGAGTCGGGTTTATCGACGGAGATGACCGCAAACCTGGAATGGCGAGTGAAAGCGAAAAGAGGGCTATGGCATTTCATAGGAAATCTCGGTTTTAACCATTTCAAGGGAAATCCTAATAGTTTCAACCATTCGCATTTGAATTAATAGAAATTCATTCCAGGTAAGCCCCGTTCGCTTTTAATTGCTCGCTTACATGCTTTATCTTTCTTATTACCATGGGTTGATTTTCTCTTTATTTCTTCGTCATGTTTGGAGATGCATTCGAAGTTGAAGGTGAGATAGGTGAGATGGGTTGATTTTCTCTTTGGCTTGATAGCTTCGCATGTAGATACATGGTTTGGCAATTGACTCAACCACCACGCAGACATGGTAGTGAATCCCATTACTCTGCACACATTAAGAATGGGGAAAATAAAACGTAAATTGGAAAACCTTAGCGCCAGAATCGTAGAACGGTCCATAGTAGAGAGATACTAGAAGGTTGAACGTGGCACCAACAGAGAAAAGACGGTAGCTCAAGCACTCATATGGTGATTAGGCTTCCTAATAGTGAAACTCGTGGCAGAAGGCAACAAAACAACACGCAGTAACATCCCACTGCAATTGTAGGAAAATGACACCCGTTGGCAAGCAAACAACTTGTAGATATGACGAGAGACTCCACACACCAGGAGAACGAGACAACCAATGCAAAGGTGGACCGCTGAACTATGCCACACAGTCATCGAGGGAACTAGCGGAAGGCATCCGTAAGGTTTACTTTTCAAAGGCATCTACTACCCGTAGAGTCGCATGCCATGTCTTATAACTACCACAACGATACACAGATCGGTGTTAATCTTGGTTTATGGTGAGACTATATTTTATTGCTTTAGTAGGCGGCGACTGGAGAGGACTTCAGGATTTATATATTGATATAATGTTATTGGTTGATAGCCATTTGTGTAGGTCGATACGAAGCAAATAGGTGTAAATTCACCCTCCCACCACTTGCGTTAGGGTTTGTGTGTAATGTCACTATAACATTTCAAACATTGCATGTCGGGTTTCATTGGTAACTAAGGTTTCAAAACATCATTTCCTGGTCGTTTTTCCTTTTTCAAATTCTACTGGCTCCATTGTGAAATGTTATCACTCCTTATTACGGCTTGTCCGCAAATTTTAAATCTACGACACTTGAGTCACCTTCCCATTCATCGAATAATGGAAGAAACACAAAGCTCATTCCCATTTTCGGCTGACCATATCGACCTCTGCGTACTCATTCCTGTGTTCCTACTCAAGCTGTGACATGTTCCTGTACGCGAATATGCATTACTTCTTCCTCCAGTGGGCCCTCTTGCTATGTATATCAGTGCAAACAACTCTTCTGCCATGTATTCCAGTTGCTTATTTTTGAAGCAAGCTTGTCGTGACCTGGCATGGAACTTGAAGCTCTACTTCTTCCCTCTTGTTATTAGAGTATATCTTCTAATTACAAGCGTGGTATGAATTTTAATTGCAATTTTTATTTTGAATAGCTTTTCATTGTAATTGTTATTGATTGATGTTATAAATTTGAAGTGGTTTGCATATTTACATCATTTGATAATATGATTTAATACATTCCAAGTGCCAAAACTGGGGGTATTACAATCCCCTCCCCTTTGTAATAAATTTTTTCTCGATCTTTCCTCAAAACCAGAACAAAAATGGGTATGCCTCTATCATGGCATCCTCCAACTCCCATGTAGTCTCATAGGGACCAAAGTGCCTCTATTGCACCTTTACCTATTCGATGGCCTAATTACATAGCGATGTTATTTTCCTATCCATGATACATAATGTCTGTTTGGAATTCTTCCTTGGGTTCCACTTTTAGTTGGCTCTTCTCCAACTCGATAACTAGCTCTCTGCACTTTTGGTTGGCTCTTCTCCAACTTGAGGGGGGCTTCCCCAGAATAGAATTGCTAGGCTATGGTGATTAGGGATCAAAGGTGATTTGAAGAGTTAGCACTAGAAAAACTTGTGGTCTTTTGATGTAGTATAGGTGATGGGAGGACCATGGAGACTAGTGCCCATCCCTAAGGGAAAAATGGAGTCAAGAGGAAACAAGACCAATGGAAGAGGTGGAATTTCGTGAATGGTTAGGGAGAATTGGATCCCTTGTGGTGCCACCCAACAAAACCCTAACATGTTACATCACAATGGAAAATATTACTAGGATTCCCCTTTTAGTGTTGACTCAAAACAATCGTATTAAGGTCTGCCTCATAACAATGAAAAATTTCAAGTTCCTTACTTTTTACAGAGGACTTAAAACAAATGAAACATTCATGCATAAAACAATAAAAGAATGGAGGAAAACTTCCCTCACAACCCTTCTAATGTGACAACATTGTCCTTATATGGCCTTACCAACATGTTCTAGCTATTCCATTCATCATTTACCAACATTAAATATGAGAACCAGAAAACACTTACAATTGGAGAAGAGAACCTTTGAACTTTAGAATACTCCTTGAAAGATATAACATTTAGGCTCTTAAAATAGAAATGTGAAAGGAAAAGATATAAGAGTTTCTCAGAATGGGAAAGGAGAAGATATTTCATTTGCTTTTTTTAATGTGAAAGAAGAAGATATAAGAGTTTCTCACACAGTGAACTTGCCTCTCCGAATGGACAAAAATTTGCTAAGAATTTTATCAAATCTTTTCTATACTATGCATTTTAGAATCATAAGCAAAGAATTTCATCAAATCTTTTCTATGCTCTACATCATAGAATCATGCATTTGAGGGTTTACACGAGAATAAGATTGGAGGGTTTATTTCTTTGTCCAGGGGAATTGACAGAGCATTCGAAAGTGATAAACATTCGGGTGAGGAAAAAGTGAATGAAGATCAGCAAGGAGAGTAGAGAATGATTCGACACCTTTTTCTACGAATTTCCAGAGGGCGAATGATCACAGTAAAGTGTGCGAGTCTCCACCTTCATAAATACCACGAGCATCTATATTTTGAGAAACAAGGCTCAAAGAAGTGGTTTGTACAGGCTTGGGGATCAATTGAATTGGTATACATTTGTCGTAATCACTGTAGGTATAGTTTTTCCATTCTCTCTTTTTCAAAATACATAAATAGAATCAACAAAGTAGCCCCGTAGGTAATGTGGTTAGTATTTAGAATTTTGAAATCATCTAGTGGTTAGTATTAAGGACTAGATGATTTGTCTTCATGTGGTTTGTACATGCCTCATGGATTACAATTGGTGATAATTACTGTAGGTATGGTTTTGCCATTCTCTCTTTTTCAAAAAGCATAAAAAGAATCAACAAAGTACCCTATAGGTAATGTGGTTAATATTTAGAAATCTGAAATCATATAATGGTTAATATTAAGGCCCAGATGATTTATCTTCAAGTCTTTGTTTATAGCAATAGTTGGTTAGATTTTGACTTGTTTTGTAGTAGACATCGGTTTGGGATTTGGTTTCCCTTTCTTACCATGAGTTGATTTTTCTTACATGGCGGAGACAAAACATGAGGCCGATGATGAAATTTTCTCGTCTCTTGGATCGAAAGAACATTTGGTTTTGTTGTTCGAATGAGGTCTTGAATTGCTTCTTCTTTAGGCCTACTTCCCATTTCTTCTGATGTTCTAGGAGACCATATTCATCATTTTGAAAACGAGGAGGGGTGGGGCCCTTTTGGAACATGATCTTGAACCTTACTTTTGCTTGCATTCCTATTGTTGCTTCTAGCCATAACCTTCTCAATGTCGGCTGGGATCCTAGACTTTTCTCCTTCCTGGTTTCCTCTTCTATTTTCTCTCTGTCTGTCTTTCTACCTTTCTTCCTAAGGTGTTCTTTTGAGACCTTTCCTTCCTCTTTTGAGAACTCCTTGGAGGCTTCTTGGGAGATCTTCGTTTCGTGCAAAGAGGTTGATGGAGGGATCTGAGAGTTTGGAATTGATTGCGCTTCCTAGATAATTTGGAGGTCCTTTCCTCTTTTGAGAACTCCTTGGAGGCTTCTTGGGAGATCTCCGTTTCGTGCAAAGAGGTTGATGGAGGGATCTGAGAGTTTGGAATTGATTGCGCTTCCTTGATAATTTGGAGGTCCTCTTTAGCTAATGGATCGGAAGTTTGCCTTTGTTGGGAAGAAGGCTCAAGCTCCTTTGTTGCCTCTTCATAGGGATCCCTCTTTGGAGTTTTTGCTAAGGATTTGGAATTGATTTCCTTTGAGGGTGTCAAGGATTCAAGAGGAAGGGTCTCCTTGAGAATCCTTTATCGGTCCTTGCTTGGGCTTTTGGAGCCATTTGCCTTTTTAACCACATTTCATTTTTTTGTTTGTGGTGGTTCAACTATAGATTTTTGACATGCTTGTAGTCCTTGGAAAAATGCCTATATTTATGGCAAATGCGGCATTTGAAAGGGAGCTGCTCATAGTCAAGCTGTTGGATTTGAGACCAACCATCCACCTTTAGGGAAATGGCTTTTTGGGAGGCCTACTTCAAGGTCTAGTTCCACACAAATTTTGGCACACGAGTGTTGGTCCTTAGGGTTTTCCCTATCAATGATTTACCTAGGGTTTTTTTGATAGTCTTTTGCGATTCAAAACTCTAGTAATGGATGGGAAGATGTGGAAGGCTAACCCAAACTAGAACTCCTGCGAGGGTTTTAATTTTGAACTCCATTTGATTAAGTGAATCCCTTGCGGTACCATGAAGTATGGACCAAGTTGGAAGATCAAATCCTTTTATTCCTTCCAAATAAATTCAAACACAAACAACCCCTTTCTAACAATAGGAGGTCACACCTTGCGAGATTAATGGCCTCCAATTTCGCTAGATCCAGGCCTCCATCAATTTGGGAGAGGTCCATAGTCCAGTAAACTGTCCAACCAATCCCTTGTCAACGAGAGAAAGAGTGACTTTGCGGGGCTACTCTTGGGGTGGAGCAATGATCAAGATAGAGTCTAATTTCCTCACAAAGCGAGAATAAGCAGAGGAAGTCGACTTCTTACCTTGAGCCCTGATAAGATGCCTAAATGCTTTCACATCTGGCAGCGGTAAGCTTCCCACGACCTCATTCATGGCTAACCTAAATCTAGTAGCCCATAGGTTTCCATACAAAAGATCCTTTCAAACACAAACTTGAAACCCTAGAAACCGATCATAGAAGCCCTCGACCCAAATCCTTCAGAAGATCCTTGAAACCCTTGAAACGGTAGCAGAAGTCCTCGTCAGAGCTAAAATTTATTTGAAATGATAACCCCAATTAAAAGAAATACCTTTATTGAAGCCCTTTAGTGAATCCTACGCTTCTATCATGACCCATTAACACCTTCCAACAATGTTTGGCGGTTGGCTTTCTGGAATCATTGCACATCCTTCCAAAATGAAATATTCTTTTGCCATTCATTTTCAATTTTGTGGATAGAGTCTACAAACTCAAGACTGCACACAATCTCCTTATGGACGGTTTGGTTGAGATGGCAAAAATAAATTTGATGTAGACTTTGATACCATATGTTGGGAAAAGAGTAGTGTAGCTAAGTGCAAATATCAATCCATAAAAAGGCAGTATAACTTGAAATGTCACATTGTATTGATCTAGATTTCTTTTATCTTTAATAGAGTACAATGATGTCCCTTATATAAGAATAGGTGACCATAACAACCATGTCATTATAGGAATGTTTGTACAACCATCTCTATATTTGTTTCCAACAATATCTTCATTTATCACTTGACTTGGTCTTATGAGATTCTCTTTGTGCATTCTCTTCTCCATTCACACATTACTATATATTTATTTTTTTATCACAAGTAGGAGTTGATTCTTCAAGGAGGAGGACATTGAATATTGGGTAGCATGAGATCACTTGGTTTATTACTTTATGGTTTGTGCTTGATTTGAGGATGCTTGGTTGTGTGTTCATGCAGGTGGGGTGGACCCAAAGGAGTGCATTGCTTAGGAGGTAGCGTTGGAGTGTTGGACCTTGTCTTGTGGAGCGCTCACCTTGGGACCCTTTCTTGATGGATTTGCTTACCTTGGGGTTTAACATGCGTTACCTTAGAGTTGGAGTGTTTCACATGGGGACCTAACTAGCGATTAGTTGGTTGGGTTGAGATAGTTGTCTGTGGACCTTGTCCACATTATAATTGTGGGCTTCCCTCACTTATTCTATATCAAGGGAGGAGAGAGTCTTTACTTTTGTTCATTTTTTCATCATCACATTGATATAGTCTTAGAGATGTGAGAGCATGAGTTACTTGTATCTTTCTTATGCAAACATTTTTCATTGTACTTTGCGCTCTTGTCTAGTGTGCTAGGGTTCTTCTTAGGGTTTTCCCTAAGAAGACAAGGAGAGCCAGGGTTTGGGAGAAAACCTAGGGAAACAAAGGTAACACTTTTTGGAGAAGACTAGGGTTTCTGACATTGGAAACCCTAGGACTACTAGATGTGGAGAAGGTAGTGGAAGACTATCTTATTTTCTCTTGTACACTTGTGTGATGTAACTATTGTTAGACTATAATATGGATAATATGCAAAAGATAAGCAAGGGAGTTCAAAAGAGAGATATGTATTATATCAATGTGTTACTAATTACCTAAAGTGTTGTTGTATATGTATCCAACAAGTTTTGGTATTCCTATTAGGGACCACTAACTAATTTCTTAATTTCATTAACTTAAATGTCATTTATTAGTAATTACATATGACTTATTTCCACTTGATGACATTACATAAATACTTTATAACATTTATTACTCTCAAAGTAAACATTGCAATATCTAACAAGTATAGGTGCTAAAGAGTACTTTTTTTTATGTATGCTTGCTATTTGTGGATCTTTGGTTGAGTGACCAACTTTGGATGGGAGTGATTCCTAGTGATGTTGACAGAAAGGATGTTGGAGTGGTAGGTTGTTGATAGTCTAGTGTTATGTTTTTTCAAGTTCATTGTTGGTAAAACCCGTAGTAGAGGGGAGGATCGATCATAGGTATCTCCTTTAGTGATTGAAGGGAGTGAGGACGGGGAGCACCCAAGTATTTGACGAGGGAAAGTATACCTCCTAGGAAATATGCCAACTATATTGCATTAGCTATTTCCATTTGTGATCATTCCAATTGTTTTGAGGAGATGAGGTATGATATCTGTTAGATTTTGTAGCTTGGACATGTACTTCTACATTGGGGTGTTTAGCATGTAGAAGTTGTCCGGAAAAGTAACTCTCTAGGCAGACTTTGTAAAAGTGTCTTTTGAAATACTTTATGTAAAAAGGTCAATTGTGTTGGGTGGTAGCCCATTACTAAATCACTAACTCATAGAGAATACAGAACACCCCCAATGATAGAGTAAAACCATCATATCCTAGAAAAGGGTAGGGTTGAATATGTATAGTGCATGTCATTAGTGCACATGAAACTATGGCAATAGCATCCTCTAGATGATTCTATGGCATAAACTATTACTCCTACAAGTCCATCGATCCTTGGAAGATAAATGCAATTAGACTTGGAGATCGGGTTCTTAGTATGACATTATTTGCTTACCAACAAATTTGATATTAGATCTGCCCAAGAGTAAGTAATCCCATTAATTAGAGAAACTAATCGTTCCAAGGCCATTAGCATTAAGGGATCCCCTATATATACCCAAGAAGCAAAATAGGAAGAAAGGTTTGAAGCTTCCTCAACTACCTTAACAAGTACGATGGAGGAAAGGCTATCTCTCATATACAAAGTGTTATTACAACTAGATGTACCAACTAGGTTGCCGAAGGATCACTAGAAAAGGTTATTGCTTAGATTTGTTCACAAATACTCGCAAGTCATATAAATAAGATGTTGATAAAAAAATCGTGTTACAACCAAGTGTACTAACTAGACCATTGAAGGGTTATTTGAAAGGGTTACTAAGATATATTCACAAAATTGCACCAAAAATTGATCTATAAGCTATTTATTTTATATCAATAGAAGTGAATTCACAATTCAGACTATAAAATAAATAACTTAGAGATAAATTTTTTTGTGCAAACTTGTGTGAATAGAAGTAAACTTGGTTATGGCTTATGGTGTCCTTAGAACTTGCCATGTAAACGTGGAGAGGCTGCATTTAGGGCAAGGAGAAACTTGTATCCAAAAAAAAAAAAACACTATTACTTAGGGATGAGGTTTTTCTCCTTAAGAAGCCTAGCTCATATGATGTTTGGATCCTGAGAGAAATCAAGGGGAGAAGATAATGCAAGCCCTTAAACAATGAAGCATCAACCAAGAGGTGCGCAAAAGAGAGACATAAACACTCAACCAAGACATCAACCCACTAAGAGATACACAATAGGAAAGATATGGTGCCCTTAGGCAAAAGAGTCGACAACTAATAAATTGATATGATAATAGAAATGAGGCATGGGTTGTGTATTTATACACAACTCATGAAGTGCGATGCCTTCCCTCCCTCATGAGAAGATTATGGGCCCACATAAATGACAAGGTTGGCCATAACTATCTATATAATAAAATAGTGTTCACTAGGTCGACTCATAAGCCATAACTTAGTGATACTATTAATGAAGACACTTAGCCATAAATGACCACTGGTAAAGATTACCATCATTTCAACATGCATTGGCCTTTCACCCATATGTTACTATAGTCATGATTTACTACCTTTTTACTGTAACCAATTTCATCTTTGGTTTTTATTTACTTCGACAATGTTTGCTTGTTTTCTTGTCTAATGGATTGTCTTTATTAGATTTATTCATTTACCTAGTTTATTTTCCTCACATTGGATCTTTTTGCTTCAAATTGCTTGTGACCGTTTTCTTGATTGTGCATTCCTTTTTCTTACCTTAGCCTGTGCTCATTTGACATGTATGCAACTATTGGTTGACTATACATGGCATGTATCTCTTGGTGTGGGTACACAATATAATATGTACAATTTGACACTTTATGCTTTTGTCCAATGATACTTTGTACAATGTGCTCCAATCTTGAACAATGGTTCATCCTCCCTTTCTTGTCTCATTTACTACCCCCACTTTAAATCAATTAATTTGACGGGTACACAATATAATATGTACAATTTGACACTTTATGCTTTTGTCCAATGATGCTTTTGTCCAATGATACTTTGTACAATGTGCTCCAATCTTGAACAATGGTTCATCCTCCCTTTCTTGTCTCATTTACTACCCCCACTTTAAATCAATTAATTTGACGATCCCTTTGCACTTGATCCTTTTTTTTTGTAAGCTCCATGAAGAAATTAAATTATAATACAAAAAATAGTGAGTACACGCACAAGATTGTCAAGATGTTCAAGAGCCTAGCATGGCTTCTCTCAGTCCTGAGCCTATTGAACTTGAAAATAAACAGTCTTCCCAAGTAAGAGTAATCATCTAAAAACCTATCTCTATGTGCCTTCCATGAGTGGCAAGCCAAAAAACTATTGAGCAGGCTTATGCCTGAGTACATGTTCAAAATAAGCAGAGTATCAAAGCAACCACTAATGGCTTTGAGTTCTAAACAAAAAAAACTAACAACTGCAAAAGAGAGGTTTCTATAAATTCTAACCATTGCTAGAAAGCTAAAAGGAAAATCAACCAAGAAATTACTTAGAATTGCGGCCATCTTCAGCTTCGTCGGGCTTCTCTTCTAGAATCAGGCAGCTATAGTCCTTCGAGTTGGAAGAAATTTCAGGAGCTTTCTTCACTAGGAGTGGCTCTGTTTTCTTGAAGGAGAGGTCCAAAGGGCTATTGCTTTCCACGTGCTTTCTCTTGTGGCCACTTGTAGAAGCAATATCCGTATTCTTCTGAGCCAAAGGGGGATCCAATTTAGGCCTTGTTTCTTGGTTCTCCATTGGCTTTGAGACTAGAGAAGGACTTGGCTAGGGGGAAGAATGAAGCGTCGGAGCAGGGGAAGAAGAAGGCGAGGGATTGTTGTCCTTGCTTATATCTTGCGACTGCATGAGGACTTGAGCTAACATATTTTTCACCATCTAATAGTGCTCACGATGAACCTCAGCTCTATGACCAATTAGTTGTCGCACCACCACCTCTTCTTCCCCATCGTCCACCATTATTCTTAAGTCTCGCGGAATAGAACAATCCCACTGTCCAAGGAACCTCTGTTCCCACGATGACCTGAGCTTCTTCTTCCCATGCTGGCGCATCGACGGGTAGCCCTGAGTCTTCTGGACATGATTGTGTATGAGGGAAGAAAGCCAAACTCAATAGCATTCCAATGGGGAGGCCGACGAGGGACACGAGAAAGCCAAAACAAAAAATACACAAAGAAACCCATTGATCGAACTCTGTTGAGCTTGAACCAGCGCATTGAGATGTTTTTGCTAAAACGTTGGAAAGAAACCCACTTTGTAATTCCCCTACCAAACGCCAGGAAATGGCAATTTTTCAAATCAAAATCCATGAAATAACCTTACAAAGGAGTTGTAGATCTGCAAAAAAGAGGCATGAGTGTTGTTGTACTGCTATCCAGCCTGTTCTAAGGAGTTGGAAGAAATTTCATGAGCTTTCTTCACTAGGAGTGGCTCTGTTTTCTTGAAGAAGGAGAGGTCCAAAGGGCTGTTGCTCTCCACGTGCTTTCTCTTGTGGCCACTTGTAGAAGCAATATCCGTATTCTTCTGAGCCAAAGGGGGATCCAATTCAGGCCTTGTTTCTTGGTTCTCCATTGGCTTTGAGACTAGAGAAGGACTTGGCTAGGGGGAAGAATGAAGCGTCAGAGCAAGGGAAGGAGAAGGCGAGGGATTGTTGTCCTTGCTTATATCCTACGACTGCACGAGGACTTGAGCTAACATATTTTTCACCCTCTAATAGTGCTCACGACGAACCTGAGCTCTATGACCAATTAGTTGTTGCACCACCACCTCTTCTTCCCCATCGTCCACCATTATTCTTAAGTCTCGCGGAATAGAACAATCCCACTGTCCAAGGAACCTCTGTTCCCATGATGACCTGAGCTTCTTCTTCCCATGTTGGCGCATCGGCGGGTAGCCCTGAGTCTTCTGGACATGATTGTGTATGAGGGAAGAAAGCCAAACTCAATAGCATTCCAATAGGGAGGCCGACGAGGGACACGAGAAAGCCAAAACAAAAAATACACAAAGAAACCCATCGATCAAACTCTGTTGAGCCTGAACCAGCGGATTGAGATGTTGTTGCTAAAACGTTGGAAAGAAACTCACTTTGTAATTCCCCTACCAAACGCCAGGAAATGGCAACTTTTCAAATCAAAATCCACGAAATAACCTTACAAAGGAGTTGTAGATCTGCAAAAAAGAGGCATGAGTGTTGTTGTACTGCTATCCAGCCTATTCTAAGCTTGAAAGGCCAGGAACATTGAAGTTGAGGTCTTTGAGATTTGATGAGAGTTAATACGCATGTTGGTAATATCGAAAATTGCTTAGGTGGCTGTCGGGAGGGAGCTCCGAGCTTGTGCTCACATGCGTCGATGGATTTGAAATGACACCCGCATCTGGGGCCTTTGCACTTGATCCTTGCCAACCTCGACTTATCACATTAATCCAATACTAATTTGTGTACTACTCTCACTCAGAAACTTCATTAGACACGCATGGCAAGATGAAGAAAGAGTGTTGGCTATGACTACCTTGTTTAATGTGCATCCCATATCCTCTTAGCGGAATGAATCTAGTGGAGGGTCCACTATGGTTGTTTAGCCTTGGTCTTTTACAACAAACCCACTTCTTTGTTGGCCCTATGTTTCATTTTCTTATTACACGAATCATATCCTTTTCATTTTTCCCTTTTGTCTAGCCTTTTTGATTTGGATATTATTACGCTTTGTTTTCACCAACTATTATGTGTTATAACTTATTTCACCTATACAGAAGTTTCTCTTCCACAATTTTACACTTGTTTGATAGTTTCACGTGGAATAAAGAGTTGGTTGTGCCTTTTCCTAGGTGAACCATCACTCCACACCCACAACATCGAGTGTTTTTTACCAAAATTTCTAAGTTAATACTGTGGTGCATTGCTAAGTTAATATTGGCGAATGACTAATGGATTAGATAATGGTTAACTAGTTGTGGTTGATGAATAATTGGATAACTATTTGATGGTGTAACTTTGTGGAAATGTAATCATAAGTGTTTTTTTTTTGGTTGCTTACTCTAGTAGATTGATCCATCTTTGATCCACTTAGATAGATTTTGTGAGCCAATGCTGCACAAGGTTACACAAGAAAATAATTGAGTATTGTCTAGCCTTGAGGCAATACTCTTGCTTTATTTTGCAAGTCCAGGAGTGAGTAAGTTGCTTTATCATACGCCAGGATTCCGCTTTGACTTTCCATTTCCATTTCAAACTTATCTGGAATCTTAGATCAATTGTGCTGCCTTAATTGCTAAAATATTTTATAAGTTTTTTCATCTCTGCTATAGTCCTTCAATATAGATATACATGAAAATGGCGAATCTGGTACTTATACAATGCCTATTAGATTCAGGATTCAGGGAGGCTGGAAGCAGATGACAACCTGAAGTATACTGGATTTAAGAGACCCCTGACAAATGTAGTATAAGTGTGGTGAAGAAGTCGCTCTGGAATTGAGATGGTGGGATTAAGTCAAAGATGATTTTGATCTCATCCAGAGGTATAGCCACAACCACAACTTCAAAATAATGAACTTGCTTATCAGTAGAGTCTACTTCATACTTCTTCCCTTTAATGAAATTGAGGCAACGTCTTTGTGGAGATGTAAAGAAACTTTTGCCTGATCAGTTAAACCTGCATCCATTTTCCAATCGCCTCCTTCCGCTGACCAAAGTCCACCACCTGGCCCACACAAGGAAACTACTCCAGCTAAACCACTGATATCCACATTCCGTCCATAATTGATCCTCACAATAACCAACCAAGTATAATGGAATGCTACAGGTGATCATTGTCCTGGAACACTTTTTGAATGCTGTCTCTTAATGCTGCTCTGCAACCTGCCTTATTAGACGGGACAGACTCTAAGGATGTCCAATTAAAACATCATCTGATTGGAATTTTTATTAGCAGAGTGTTCTCAAACTAGAAATATGTCCAAGGAGTGGAAACACCCTAATTGAAACCCTCTGTATTCCATCAAATCAAAGATTCAAAACTGGGAGACGAATGTTAGATCAAGGCTGTTGTCCCCAACCAGTAGCCATACATTGTTGTTCCCAACCAATAGCCACACATCTTGCCAAAAGCTGGGTAATTTCGTTCACAATCATATGGCTTGGACAGTGTGCAGGTCTGGTCATAAAAATGGAGCGATCTTCACTACTTTAAGTTGATGCTATTGTATTTAATTCTGTATTCTAGGTCTTAGCTGATTTCATACTCCGGGTAGAACAAATTGCTGAGTTTATTCCTCACTCAGGTATGCCTTAATTACATCTTTCATCCAGCAAGAATGAGCTTCTTTAGGACCTTTATAGTATATACCATCAATAACTTTCCTGACATGAGTTGGCAGAAGTCTCCAGGCTATCACATTTTCAACATAAACTCCAGAATTGCAAATTAACCTTGATGCAATGATATAATCATAAAGCAAGCCAATATTAGCCAATGCTACTAGCTGAGGTGAAGAGTTATCAACCAATCATGTCCTTCCTCTAACTTTATCACTCATATTACGCAGGTTTACAAACTGCCAGGAGATGTATGCTCGGATATGCTTTCTTGCTGTTTGATAACCCTGAGATTTTGCCCATATTAGCTTTGTACTCCTTTATATTGTAGTTATAGAGTGGAATCATGCCTCAAAATTTGCCAGAGCTATTTACTATTTGCTGCTACAGCTCTGTAGGTAATGTCCCATATCTGATAAAGGGGTAATTCACTACTGCTGTTCACTGCTTCAAACTGTCCAACAGCTTCAGAATAGTACTAGGACCTTCTTGAAAACATTAAGTAAACACCCTATGAAAATAGGGGGTAACACACTCCCAACTGTTATTCTTTTATTTATTCTCCTCAAGGATGGTGATGAAGGTGTCATTTGTGAAGTGACCATTAGTAAGTTGGCTATCTTTAGTGTCATGTAGAAGGATCCTCTTAATTAACCCTTTTCTCATTTTGCAGACAATCAAATACTAGAGCTTCAATTGCCATCCTAGGGCATGTTTTATGTCTTTTACATAGTTTATTTTAGTATATTATCTCTTCTTTTATGTATGTTATGATGATGTATAATTTGAATTTTCTCCAACCATGTAAGTATATAAAAAAGTATTTTCCTCTTGAATTGATTAACTAGTTACTATTGTATATCCGCTTTTCTTTTTCGGAAATAAATCCTCGGGAAACTCTCGATCACATCCCACATTCCGAGGAGGGTACCTAGTGTAAAGGGTGGCGTAGAGTTAGTGTGCCTAACCCTGTGGAAATCGAACTGAGGGCATGAACAATGCGTTTAATTACCAGCAAAGGTCTTGGAATGTAGTGGGACAAACTAAGTGAGCTAACTTTTGGGGCTAGTGCACATTCATTTTTAAATTGTTAAGACTTTAATTTATACAGTTTTAAGCACACATGTTTATGTTATTCTCTTTCCCATATTTTTCGTTGTTGCATAAATTACTTTTGATTAGGACATTGTACTATTATAGTTGGATTCAGATTAGTCATTGCCTTAGGAACACTAAGGTGAGGATGTAAGACCAACCCATTATATCACCTCCATGATGTTGTGTTTAGGGAGCCAAGGCAACATCTAACATAACATTCTTATTACGTCTAAAGCAGTGTCTTATACATGAGCTTGGTTTCTCATCAAGATCTCTCTTTTACTTTCTTTGAATGAGACAAGTTGCTCTTAGGACCTTTGTGGTGCAAAGGAGGGGATTTTTAGGGTCTTGGAAATTGAATTTGAGATTGGGATCTAAGATTAAAGAGCTCTTGGAAGATAAGGTGGGCTATGGAAAAGGTCAGCGTCGACTTGATTAATCTAACTAGTCAGATACACCCGATTTCTACATACCTTATCTCAAGCTCATCAGTGCTGTTGTCTTTCACCTGTCAACTTAGGCAATTCCTTTTCCTTTGCGAAGATTTGTATTAATGACTTGCTTTCTCTTTGGAGAGATATTCACACTTGGCCAAGGGGAAACATAAAACCACCCTAGAACCACGTTTTTTCACCAATAAAGTCAATGCAGGGTGACGAGGAAGGTCTTGCCAATTCCGTTGGCTTGCACTTCGGGGACTTGATTCTATTTATTTGCTCTCACCCACATGACGAATAGGTAGGTAGGGTGAGTGATACTTCTTCAATTGATAGGGGCTTAGGATAAGGTTATCGATGAATAAATGGAGTTATGGGTAGGTAGTTGAGAGTAAATGGAAAGAATATGGGTACAATGAAAAGAGGATTGGTCAGATAAGGTTGCATAACAAATACATATTGGTTGGAAGAAGCAATTGATCGAGCCTTTCAGTTCATGTTTAGAGACTAGGCCGAGAATCACATTTTAGTCCTGTCGAAATATACAATTAATGTCACAAAGTGGTTTCACATGGAATAATTACTTATGCACCACGAGTTAGCAGGTTACCTAATCAACTATTTAGCTGTTTAACTAATGTGGGTAGGATCGATTTTATTTAGCTATTTTGTTCATCCTAATCAACTACTTTATTTGTCAAGCCTCTAATCCACTCCATTTCCACTATCTGCACTCTACTTTTTGTTCCAAGTAGTATTTTCAACAATATTTTTACAATTCTACATGACATTGTTCATAATTTGTGTAGGCTTGTGTGAGCAAAATAACGGATTTGAGCATAGCAAAGATTTTTCCTATTTTTGTAGGTCTTATATTTTGTAAGGCTAACAACTTATTTTCATTTATACGACTTATTTTTATGACTTTTTTGTTGTTTTGTTTGCTGGAATGCCCTTTGACTCGCTGGGCCAGCCTTTGGTATGAGAAACCACAACCCCGGGGATCACACCTTTCCTGGGCCGCACCAACCCTTAGCATGGTTGGATTTAGATGTCGCCTCCCAGGAGTAGCTTGTTTTGATCTCGGTCCGCCTTGCAGAACGAAACCCGTCTTGACCGTTTGCTCTACCAGAACTTGGCTTAAATGTTAGGAGGACATGGGTGTGGGCTTTGATCCACTTATGTGTCCATGGGTCATGAGATCATTTAATACAATCTCTCTGGGTGGAACCACACGTTCGAACACTACCTCAAGGTGCCCTCATGGCTCTCGGTTTGACCCTCATTGGAATTGAACCTTGCCCAATGCTGAAAAACTCCTCGCTCTTTACCATTGGGCGACTTATTTTTATGACTTGATTGTGAACTCAAGCTCTATTTTTTCCTCAAATATGTGTCTTACTCATTTGGCTGTGACCTTCAAGGGGTTGACCGATGTAGAAAAGATTGGTCTCATGTAAGACCTCGTGCCACCTAATTAAAATGGGAGTGTTCGGTTGGTCGACCCAAGACGTGATAAGACTTATCTTCCATTTACAACCTAGAACATTGAGGCCTTACTCTTCACTTGATGTAGGTTTGCCTATAATGGAAGTACCAGGGACTTGTCTTGTTTCATTTAAACCAATGTTATCAGAACTGGCAAAATCGGTCGGTCTGACTGGTTTACAGGGTTGGTCGGTCTGGTCAGTAAAAAAATTTCCTTAGACTGGATTTTTTTTCAAACCGGGTACAAAACCGGCCGGTCTGTACTCTACTGTACGGCCGCAGATTGGGGACGCATGAAACTCAAATTAAAAAAAAAACACAAAATAAAACCTAACCTATGCTTCTAACCTAACCCTAAGCCTATCCTATCCTATGCTTCTAACCTAACCCTAAGCCTAGCTAGTAGGGTAGTGCCATATGATCACTTTATTGTTATTCATTAGTACTATGGTTTATTTTTGGATTGTAGGGGCCTTTTAGAGCCTCTTTGTTGATGTACTTTGGTTCAAAACCTCAGAGATGTATTGCACTAGGTGCTATTTTGGATATTTGCACCCATATTTGCTATATATATGAGAAACTTTGCATATTTGTGTATTAATGGTTTGGATTCATATGTATGCACATGAATATATATGTCTTTTTACAAAATATGAATATTTTATGTATTTTTCAGTCAATCGGTTTTTTACCTGGTTTTTTGCCGGTTCCGGTCCGGTTCACATTTTGGGGTTCACCGGTTTGATGACCGGTCCGGTTCCGATAACATTGATTTAAACACATTGCGTAGGAAACTGATGTTTAACTTTATAAAATCTTTCTTTAGCAACATGCCTAGCGTGCCTAGCTCGCCTTTATGAGCCACTTCTTCCATTACTTTCCTAATGATTTCTTCACTTCCATCCCTGTTATTTCATTGGGTTTGG
>LPNX010983381.1:97113-111083 GCA_001517045.1 Pseudotsuga menziesii | reverse complement strand
GTATAACACCCTCCAAGATTACAAAAGTCAGGATCACGAAGCCCTTACCCATTCATTACGGTAGACTAGTGAAGAGGTTGTGCACATGCTCATAGCACTTCCAAACTAATCTCATAGTATGGTACCTAGGCCTACCAATTGAAGAGCCTACAAATCCAACATGGGAGGGTGCATGAGTAGCAGCAAGCTCTAGGCCCTCTCTAACCCCTAAGAAAGCCTTAGGGCCCACCCACAAAGCCAAAAAAGAAAGAAAAAATAAAAAAAAATGTCAAAATATGACTTTTCGTGACTTCATTTCAGGAAGCTTCGGGGAAGCTTCTGGAGGAAGCGTGTTGGAAGCGTGGGGGAAGCGTGGTGGAAGCGAGGTTCGGGGGAATCGGAAGCGTGAAGCTTCCGGAAAGGAAGGAAGCGTGGATTTTGGGGAGGGTGCGAGGTTCCAAGTTTAGGAATCGTGATTCCATGCAAGCTTCCGGGAAGAACCCGCTTGGAGCGAGGTTCCGGGGTCGGAACCGTGGGGGGGGGGGAAGCTTCGGCAACTCTGGTTTGGACAACCAATAAAAGAAAGTCTTTGTCCTTTTAATCATATCTTCCATAGGCCTTAGTATTTTCAAAACAATAGTTCTTTGATATCTGAATTGCCTTTGATTGATAAGGGAGGGATGGATAGAGTCCTTGGATGGGGCTTATAATGTCTTGACACTCAGTATTCCTCTAACGTCACTTTTCTTCAGTTATTCTCCCTCATCACAATAAGGCTGCTGATGAGATAAGGCCTACCTAAGTCTATGAATAGAGGGTTTAGGTAGAGATCTAGGTTACCATGCCATTCTTTGTAAAAATCCTATGTGAGCTTGAGGTATGGTATTTCTATTGACGTTCTAGGGCTTGAACCATATGTAATCTGAATCTCTTAGAGCTAAGTTTTCTTAACTTTTAGTGGGCTTTCTCATGGTTCTTGAGTTTCCATAAACACCATGTCTCTCTTGTGATGGTTGACAATTTTACTGTTTATTTAAACCAGATCGGGTATTTTTATATTAATATCAGAAGGAAGGATTTATAGAACTACTTTTCAGCTACATGCAACATTCCAATAATCTGCAGTCCTTCATCGTTACAACCCTTGTATAGTTCGGAGTGATTGTTTCTTCAAAACTACACCCCCAAAATTCTCGCATTATACTTCTGCTACTATAAGTTCTATAAATACTTACAAGACTATCAATACATTGCATTCTTACTGTCTAATATGCCTACGAGAATTTTGTTGGATCTTTCTTTGGCTGTGAGGGATCTGTCTTTGATTATTTGTGCACTTATCATGGGTGCGGATAATAAGATAATCCATTCTGTGTTTTCATAACAACTTGAGCAAGTCTGGTGCTGATATTCGCCATTTGGTCAGCCTTTGAATTGTGCTCACATACAATATGATAACAAGAAATGCTTTCAAAGAAAGACGAGATACGATGCAATCGATTGAGCAGGTTGTGGTTACTATACTTCCACTTTCTTTATCTTAAACATTGAATTGTTCCCATTGTGACTCCTACAACTACCGAAGATCCTTTTAGTAATTTTATGAATAGTTTTATTGTTGGTAGGTCTGTGCCTATATTTTTTTTTGCATATGCTATGTTAATGCATTTATTTCTTTTTAGTTACTATGCTGCAATATGATAATTAGTGGACATTGTTTTTCAAATTTCTATTTATTGGTTGGTCTAATCGATATGGTTGTGTGTTCGTTTGGATTGTTTAACCCTTGATTTGATCTCGCTTTATTTGTTAGGGTTGTGTATTTATTGAATATTAGGGATTAGAAGGTTGGCACAGCTTTAGAGCCAACATTTGGGGGGAATTCACATAAAAATTGTGAAGGACTTTTGTAGAGAATAGAGTCGTGCCATCGGACAACAGAAGTTATTAGTTTAAGGCAAGTGTTTTTAGTGCACATGGTATCCATTGTTGTTATTGCATTATTCTAGGCAAAAGAGGTCAAATTTGGTTAGGAGGCATTAATTAAAAGGGTTAGTTCATCAAGCAAAGGACCGTGGGATGCAATGCTTGGTGAAAATTGCCTTCTTTGTTCTTAGCAAAAAAAGCAAATGGAGTTGTCAACTCTCATTGAGCAAAGGAACTATTTTAATCATTCAACAAAGGACATGTAATGGAAAGCAGAAAAAATGTTTAAGTAAGGAATCATTGAGCAAAGAGAAGAGGAGCAATTCTTAATGTACTATTGCACGATGAGAGCACCCAATCTAGTGCTTGGTGAAGGTGCTAGTGGCTAGCTTTTTAAACATTGAGCAAAGATAAGGTTACTTTTCAATAAACATAGTATCAAATCGACATGGGTGTTGACTTTGCTAAGTATGGGGTTGTCAATCAAAAAGGGTAGAAGACTTTCTTTCTGGTAAGGAGGCAAAGGAAGGATCATTTGCTTGACAAAGGGGTTAGTTGCCCCTCTTGCCAAGTGTTGAGCAAAGCACAAGTTGAGTTACTAAGCAAAGAAATGTTAGTTTTCATTGATCAAAGGAGGAAAAGAAGTAAGGCATTCATTTTGGATTGGGATTTGAGCTTGAAGTAAGATTCTCAATGAAAAACCTAGTAAGAAAAAGAGAGAGACAATGTAATGTCCTCTTCTAATTAAGCACCAAAACACCCACTAACCTACTTAATTTCCATAGGTTCGAGCGGGTACTGCATAAAAGAGAATTGATTGAGGACATTTGATACTTAGAACAGATTGAGACACTCATTCAGTATTAAAGTCATTAGTAGGATAAATAAAGCCTTATTTCTTTAGGCTTAAAGTCAACATAAAATTAGAATTGCATGCATGCAAAAGTGATGCGTAAACCCTAAAAGTGACTTGCAAACCCTAAAAGTACATGCTAATCTATTTAAGAAGGGTTATTGGACCAAAGAAGGCATCTATGATTATTATTGTTGATTTCGAGTTTTGGAGCGACAACAGCAATAGTTGGGGTTGAAGACGAGGTCTTTAGCTAACAAGGGTTTCGATAGTGAAATCTATTTGCCCTAATCTCTTTCAGGATAGGGCACCTAGGTCTATCATTGCATTCATATTATTTATCCTTATTCAGTGATCCAACACCACAGAAGGTTTATTTGCAGGTTCACGTCTTGCAACTAGGGAATAGTTGGAAACCCCTAGAAGAATTCGCTGGGACCCTAAAGCTCAGTTTTTCCTTCGCATGTTATCACCATTTCTCTTAGCAGGCTTAGCACATCATATTGGGTGATCATCAGCTCATTGCCAACACATCTAGAGCATCTAGAACCAGATTCGTGGGGAAGAGGAGACGTCACCCTCTCAGAGCAAAACAATTCGCTAGGTGCCTTAGGGAGGGAAAAACTTTTGCATGTGACCACCATTCTCTTCGGCAGGTGAAGACCAACATCTCGACAAAGTTTCAGCAGCATCGGGCACCTCCACCTCCAAAAACGTCAATATCTTCCTGAAGAGGTCACACATGTAGCTGGGCGTCAAACTGAGGAAAGGAGCACTAGATTCTGGTACACTTTGCATGCATCATATCTCCGGAGTATTATCAGTCTATTTATCAATGGTAAGTGTTCATCTGCTTACTGAAAATCTCTACCGTATAATCTCTCTAGATTAGCTATATTTTAGGGCCATTTGGCACGCAATTTTGCATGCACTTTCTATTCAGCTTTTTGCACATCATTGAGTATATGAACAACAACTTAGCAGCAAAGAACCGTAGAATATCGGTTTGGGATATTACAGACAAGTAGACATTTCCCAATGGATTTATCCTCTAGAAGTTGGCATGTAAAATAATTTGTATGGACATCTCAAGACGAGAGAGCAAAAGGAAAGTGGATTATTCCCATGATATTTTTCCTCTAGTAGACAACCTGTAGAAAAATCATTCAAGAAACCTTGATGGAGAGAAAATTTTGGTGGGAGGTGTTACCTCCCAAACTTGAACTTCAAGTGGCAAAGTCCTAAAACATGAGTGCAACCTTAGAGGAACTTAGGAAGGCTGTTCACTGTAACCACAACAACCCTTTCTCCTCCTTTAGGTCGGCTCTCCTTTGGCTCAAGGGAGTTTCCCTTAATAAATCTATGACATCCTTTAGATTGAAGTGGATGGTGAGTTGCTAAGACCAATGCTGATCCAAAGGTTTTGGAGTTAAGGAATACAAACAAAGAGGGCTTAGAATGTTTTCCAAGATGAAAGAGATGAATGAAGAAAGCCTCATATATACTTGCTTGTACCTTCACATTGACCTACATGTTGTTCAACTAGGCTTAGAGGGGTTTGGCCTATCAATCCAACCATAAGGATGTAATATCCCAAACACTAATATTCTCTAATGTTCTATTGTAGTGCTGACTCACACACTCAATCTTATACAAATATATGAAATAACTGTGCATGCAAAAATGCCCTAAAATGTAGCCGAATTAGGGCTAGGGTTTGCAGAGAGAAATTAACACTTACCGTTGATATCCCGACTGATAATGACTGCAGAGATAGCTCCATGCATAAAGATCCGGATAGGTGGGCTAGTAGTGCTTCTTTCCTCTAGTATTATCGCCTCGTTATACCGTAAGCACCCTCCAGACTGAAGGTGATGTTTTTGTAGGAGAGGTCAGAGACCCTCGAAACTTTGCAAAGTTGATGGCCTTTCCCTCCTGAAGAGAATGGTCGGAGCATGCGGAAGATTTGACCTCTCTAAGGGCCCTAGCAAATTGAACTGGCAATTTGGTGCTCACCCCCTCAAATCCCTCTGATCTGCTGATAACTCCTCAGAATGAGCAAATGGAGAAATGGGAACCACACAATGCAATGGAACGACCCTGCTGAAGAAGAAGAAGCTGACATGCGGGAGATAAACTAGAAATCAGAGACCCAATGAATACTTTGGTGTATCCAGCTAAATCCCCAGCTGCAAAACGTGAACCTACAAATCAGTAATCCTTCTGAGTGTGCTAGATCCTGAACACTGATGTATACGGTGAATGTCGTTGATAAACCTGGATGGTCTATCTCGAAGAGACTAGGGCAGATATCTCACTGTCGAACTCTCGATAGCCGAAGACGTTGTCTTCAACCCCAACTGTCGCGGCTGCACACAATGCTGTTGCTCAAAGCTCCAAATCAACCAACAATAAACATAGATATCTCCTTTAGTCCCATAACCCAGTATTACCAACATCGACCGAGAAATCGCCGATGTTCGAGAAATCGCGAGTTTTTCAGCTCGACGACCGAAAAAATCGGGGCGATTTTTTCCTGAGATTTTCTCGATTTTTTTCTGATTTATCCTGAGATATTGCTGATTTTTTCGAGGTGATCTTTTCCAGTGATATTGCCGATTTTTCCCGATTTTTTCTAAAGGTGAAATTGAATATTTTTGTATTTTTTTAAGTTTGCCGATTTATTGCCGATGTTTGCCGATATATTGCCCAGATATCCCGAAACGATGTTTCCTAGACCCTGCCTATTTTTTCGCTGCGCCGATGTTTGCAACACTGCCATAACCCTTTTTAAATAGATCCTTATGCACTTTTAGGGTTTATGCTCTCTTTTGCATGCATGCAATTCTAATTTCAAGTTGACTTTAATACTGACGAAATAAGGTTTGCATGCTCCGCATGCTTTATGATAATAACTCTGATGGCCCTCTTTACTATACTGATGACTGAATAATTATCCTAACGTGCTCTCGGTATTAAAGGTCCTCGATCAATTCCCTATTTATAAAAAACAGAACATTACAGTCCTCCCTCGCCAAAGATTGCTTGTCCTCAAGCAATGCCAACACAACTCCACAATCAATCAAACTGAACCAACTGAATCAAGGCATGATCCCAGGGTCCCAAATTATCCTAGGAGATCTGTAGCATCTTCTACTCAAAGCACTGGACTGCACGGTACCATCATAAGATATCCCATGGAAGCCTCCTAGAAGTAGAGTAACTAACCACAGTGTAAACGAGGTACCATTACAAGAGACCTCTTGAAAGCATCCTCTAGCAATTACTAATATGCTAGTCACTGTAATCCCAGGGTCCCAAATCAATCTGAGAATTGCAGAGGTCAAAATGCATCCACTGCTACCCTGTGTAGTATCGACACAAGGAGCATCCTCTAGAATCCCAAGTAACCCCTTCCGTAAACATTGTATCCATCCCTCATAAGGTCTCCCACCTGGATCCCAATGCAAACTTGTGCATCTTTCATCCCAAATATCCCAAGGTTGTTGTGGGACTATACCCCTGGCTAGGAATTGCTTCCCAAGAATCGCCCACTCAATAGAGTACCGCCCCTTAATCTCATCAGACCCCCAAAAAGCACCTTGTCCATAAGCACCATCACAAGGAATAATCCTACCAAGTTGACATTTTGCCCTTCTGATTTCAATTGGAATGCTTATACACTGCTGCCCAATTTCTCGATCCTGGCCAACCTGTAAAAACCATCCGCCATTATGCAAATGTGGACTCAAGCTACTACAAGTCTTGTCTATGTACTCTTGAAGAGGACTGCTTTGAAATGCAATAGTATGTTTCTTTTGCTGCCCCATCAATTAATCCTGCTGCTCTTCAATACTAAAAAACCTGACCGCTGACTCGGTACATACAACTCGAATCGCTGTAAGCTCAACATCTCACTGTACTATGGTGTCTCAGAGTATCTTGGTCCTCTCTTTCATCACTAGAATGCTTTCTTTAACCCGTTCAATCTTCTTTCGGTGCCTATCATCTGGAAGCTTTATCTCATGCATGTATAAGCTCTTCCTAATCTCCATATGTGACTGCTCACTGTCTCGACTGTTGTGCTCATTGCCTTGCACCTTATGTATTTCGCTTGTCATAACTGTCTGTATTCCTGTTGTAGGTGATGAAGAGTGTACCAACTCCAACTCATCACACGACTTGTCCACAATCTGACTAACGAATGTGCTTGTGTCGCTAGACGCACAGGATGGCTCTAATGCTATCTCCTCATGCACATCCTCATCATGTACTGTTAACTCCAAATGAAGCTCACCAACAACTTGTACTTCATGTTCATGTTTCTTCACTCCCCCAACTATGTCTTTAAGGAGATCCTCATCCAAATCCTTGGGTTGGCTCCCAAACTTAATGGTGTAATAATATTGAAAGGATAATGCTGCACATACCTCATCACTCAAGGCTAGATACTCCTGATATTGAGGCAAGTGTTGAAGTGTTGCTAACCTCTGCAAATTTCCAGTCAAGATCCTTCTCATTGTCTTCATGTTCTCACAAGCTGGCAAAACAAAACCTTTGTTCTGACATACACTTCACCAACATCACTGATATGCATTTGCATGTACTAGCATGCATCACATGCACTTTTATTCCATTGCTATGTACCCATAGCTAGCAAGGATCATGTTCTGATACCACTGTAATATCCCAAATACTGATATTCTCTAATGTCCTATTGTAGTGCCGACTCACACACTCAATCTTATACAAAGATACAAAATAACTGTGCATGCAAAAATGCCCTAAAATGTAGCTGAATTAGGGCTAGGGTTTGTATAGAGAAATTAATGCTTATCGCTGATATCCCGGCTGATAATGACTGCAGAGACAACTGCATGCATAAAGATCCAGATAGGTGGGCTAGTCGTATTTCTTTCCTCCGGTGTTACCGCCTCGTTGTACCGTAAGCACCCAACAGACTGAAGGTGACGTTTTTGTAGGAGAGGTCAGATACCCTCGAAACTTTGCAGAGCTGATGGTCTTCCCTTCCTGAAGAGAATGGCTGGAGCATGCAGAAGATTTGGCTTCTCTAAGTGCCCTAGCGAATTGAACTAGGAGTTTGGTGCTCACGCCCTCAAATCCCTCTGATCTGTTGATAACTCCTCAGAATGAGCAAACGGAGAATTGAGAACCACACAATGCAATGGAATGACCTTGCTGAAGAAGAAGAAGCTGACATGCGGGAGATAAACTAGAAATCAAAGACCCAGTGAATACTTTGGGGTATCCAGCTAAATCCCCAGCTGCAAAACGTGAACGTACAAATCAGTAATCCTTCTGAGTGTGCTAGATCCTGAACACTGATGTATGCGGTGAATGCCGTTGATAAACCTGGATGGTCTATCCTGAAGAGTCTAGGGCAGATATCTCACTGCCGGACCCTCGCTAGCTAAAGACACTGTCTTCAACCCCAACTGCCATGGCTGCACACAGCGCTGCTGCTCAAAGCTCGAAATCAATTAACAATAATCATAGATATTTCCTTTAGTCCCATAACCCTTCTTAAATAGATCCTTATGCACCTTTAGGGTTTGCATGTCACTTTTAGGGTCTATGCTCACTTTTGCATGCATGCAATTCTAATTTCAAGTTGACTTTAATACTGAAGAAATAAGGCCTACATGCTTTATGATAATAACTCTGATGGCCCTCTTTACTATACTGATGTCTGAATAATTGTCCTAATGTGCTCCTGGTATTAAAGGTCCTTGGTCAATTCCCTATTTATAAAAAACGGAACATTACAGAGGAACAAATGGAGAGAGAGCTTCCCTTTACATCGAGGCATAGCTCAATCTCCTTTAAAAATAAAATAGTAATTGTGGTTCGAGATCCACAAATTTCTCCACGGAATTATAATAAAGTAGTATATGGAATTATAATTAAATACTATTCCGCTTCTTAGATCCATCTTTTCCTCCAAGGGATACAACAAAATAACCTGAGTGGTTTCTAGATCCATTATTTTCTCCAACTATGATCATAAGTTATGCTAGATATACAAATTTAAGTGTACATGACAATTAAGTACATCTGAAAGATGGACATTCCTCCCTCCTTCGAATTCCAAGTGTCTTCATTGAGGATAGGGCATTCTCTATTCATGCTAATATTCATCAAAGGTGGCTCTCATGGGTTAATAATGGCAAGGCGTCCTCATTAAAGCTCTTTAAATTATAACTTTCTCATGCTTTGGAACATGAGCTGACTGTTAGATGCTTTCCCTAAAGCTAGGACATTCCTCAAGTCAAGGGGTTAATCCAACTAAATCCTTAAATGGTGGATTCAGTATGGATACATGTGCAAGATAGTATTTGATCCATGTGCCAACCAACCATATTTCCTTAAAATATGCCAAATTAGTGGAACGTTCCTCCTAAATCAACCTCAACTTCCACCTTAGGTACTTCAATAGGTGGAACACTTTTTCTCTTATTGATGCATTGAGGGCTTAGACTATGCCAAAATCCCTCTCTTGGACGGAGTGTCTGAGGACTGTGTGCCCTTTCTCTTTTTAGTAGTGCCTTGGATGCTTCCTTATGAAACTCCTTGACATAGTTTTAATAGTTTTAATTGGCCTTGGATATCGTACAGCTAGGATGCCCCTCATGTTATGCAGGAGCAGAGTGTAACTTCCCTAACTGCTAGCTGATTGAAAGCTAGCTCTAAAACTGTTCTGTAGTAGTGCCTTTCCTTCCATTGTCGATCTGTCTCAGAACAGCTCCGAATAGTCTTCAACTGTGCTGGAGTTGAGGTACAAAGTAGAAACAACTGAAATTTTCCTAAAAGTCACATAAAGTGAGTGAGATAGGGCACCTCATATCACAACCAAGTTCACAAATCCACATAAAGGCATTACAGCACATCAGAGATGAGGGTAAAAATTGCTGGTCCTGGGTGAAAACAAAACTCCTTCCTTGTTCAAAATGACAGCATCTTTGGATCGAGTAAGACCCTTCTGTTGCATGATTTCCACATGTAGTTTATTAAAAGAGTTTTGGAAATTTTTTCTCAGCATTAGGTGCTGTCAATGCATTAGGAGACTTTAGGAATTGTATCAATGTTGGGGACTTTTGATCTTGCTAAGGACTGGCTGAAGATGCTCCCAACCTTATTTGCAACTGCTTATGTAATAGATTTTGTCAGTTGAATGTCCAAAGTATCCCACAAGTCTGTTCTATCCAAAATTAAGCATGGATTTGTGTCCATAAAGTGCTAATGACTGCCAAGCTGAATAAGGAAGGTTTGTTGTGATCAACACCAGAAAAGCTCGAGTCTAGCTGATGTAAGTACGCGTTGGGCAGATCATTTTGCTCCAATACTGTTGGTCATATCAGGGGTGAAGTGTATCCATTCAATCCAAAAAGCTGCACCAAAATTCTCAGCTCTGGAAATGATAATATATCATCATTTTGTTATCAGTTACTATGTGAAGAAGTCTAGATTTGGTCAAAGGAATGCTCAGGCATGAAAACAAGCCTGAAAGAGTATTACAGATCATTTAAGATAAATTTGAAATATCATCATCTTGAAGCGTATACGTCTGCAATAAATGTTTCTAAGCCATACTGGAATATCTGCTGTAAGAATGTGCTTTGTACAGTAACTTTATGGAATCAATATATGCTGCCATTGGCTCATAAAACTTTTGAGTTTGACCATAAAAAGCGCATCGCTTTCTCTCAACTGTCATACTTAACCAGCCAGTGATCATGCTTTAGCAAAAGATTCTGTAGAATTTCCTTTCATTTCTTCAGGTCAGTGATATGCATCAGATTAATCTTTGTGTCTCTCTATCATCATGTGATCTGACTGCAAGGCTGTAATCTCTTGTTATCACACTGATCTGCACCCACAGATCTTCCCAATAAGTATAGGCTTTCTAGCCCTGTCACGATTCGGTGCTCCCTGTTTCGGACTGGTTTTTTCCCTATCCAAGGGGGGTGTCCCTGACTCTTGCATACTATAATCTGATCTGCGAATCTGATAGAAATATAAAGAAAAACAGCATACTTATATTTCCCTTCTGACTGTCCTAAACAGTTTAGAAGGGAGGGTAAATTGTGAATATTAAGTTTAGATAGTTTGAGACAATATATTAGGACTTTTTGACTGAAACAAAAGGAATGGAAATACAAAAGGATGTGTATATGAGTGCTTAAAGAAATCAAAATGGAAAGCAAGGAAACATCAAACATCTACCATAGATTAGATCATTAACATCCATGAAAACAAAAAGCTTACACAAAGGATATTTGGAATCTTATTACTTTTTACCAAGAGACTGTTTGCACCATTATCATTGACGTGGAACAGGCTGCCAATGCTCTCCTCGCCAGTAAATGCCAGATGGTGGTCAGAGATAAGGATGAAACGGTCTCTGCTCCGGTCTCGAGTGCCTGAAAAAATGTTTAATTCCGTATCTCTGCTCTGCCTTGATTATATAGGGGCCTCCAATCCCTAATGCACCCTTCACTCATTGGCTGATCATGCATGCAAATAAGAGTGCACCCCTCCTAGAATGTGTATGCATGATGAGTTATCCTCTCTTTTGCTGAAGATGACTGAGGTGCACTCCACTAACCTAGAGAGCTTGGACAAGAGTGATGAGAAGGTGTTTCCCTGCACCAAAGATTACTTGCATGGTCAATGTGCTTTTTAACTAAGGATTTAAGCCAAGTTTACGCACTTGGAACTAATTTCTCTTGCATGCATTGAGCATGGCGCCCTCTAACTCAAGCAAACTGTTTTCCATGCATGAACAGGGCGCCCTCACTCCAACTGCCACTAAACTTTTATGCATGTATGATCTTATTGCTTTTGTTACTGGGCACATAAGCCTCGCTTTGCACAAGGGTTGTGAGCCAAATTTACGGGGTAGGGGGACAATGGGTTGGACCACTCATCCGAGACTTTTTGCAAGCAAATGGGACAACGTTAAGAAGTGGTTACTAAATGATTGAAACTAGTAGTGAAATGTAGGAACATTGCCTTAGAAGGTGTGCCCATTGACTGCAAACCTTTAAGGAATAATGCTGATCCTTGAGGGCTTCCTTGGGACTCTCCAAACCTGCGCAAAAAGGGCTGAAAAACAGCAGCATATAGTTATGCAAAGACTGTCACCTAGATGCTGATTATCCCTGCAAAACCCATGTTTATTTATCCTATGAAAAAGGCTACAAGTTAGATTGAAAACTAAATGGAAACTAGTCCTAAAAGACAGCGAATAAATGATCTTTAAGGGGCTTGTTTGAAGACTGTTAGGACAGCGAGAAGATATTCATGCGCTTGTACTTGGCTTCCCTATTTAAACCTTCCACTTGTATGGTCAAGCGACACGCGTGATAGGGTATATTTATGGTGTAATATAAACAGATCTAAGCATGCAAGGTGAAATAAATCATATGCATGAAAGAGAATTTTCCCTTTAAATAGATTTGCTTAACAATTTTCAATAAATAAATGGTAGATCTAAGCATGCAACAAATCTACTTGTGATTTTCATTGAAAATATAGATTTAATTATTTGGCATGGATAGAATAACTAAAAATGTTGATTTAAAGTTAATGTGAAAGCCTGAGAAAGAGAAGAAAGGTGCCAAGAAGGTGGGATGATGGAGTCCTTGTAGATTTATTATGAGGGCCTTGCTTCAAAAGGTCAGCAAAAGAGAGTGGTCGCTCAAGGCTAACCCCAATCTTCTTGATGAATGAAATACATCACACATAAAAAATGAATTGTGTCTTGAATCCTGAGTCTCCAATTAATGAATCACTAAAAATAACAATCAACGTATCTCATATACACCAAAATCAAGTAAATAAACTATTGATTACCTCTACCCCTTTTATGGGCAAAGGTAATCGCTTTGTTAATCGCTCTACCTCTAGGGCTAGAAGGCCTTGGCGGTCATGGGGGTCATAGTGGACTCTATGTATATTTTAAATCATTATGTATGTATATGTATTACATATATTTTAAATTATTAAATGAGCAAGGACATTTAAAAAAATGAATGTGAAACATAAATCATAAATCAATAATCATACATGTCAGTGAATCATTGCCTATATTGGGATCCTGTTCATCAATAGAACCCTATGTCTCCCTCCTTTAGGCTCTAGTCCTTGCCTCTACCTCAAATCTCAAAGTTGATTCTGTTACCAACTTTTTTGTACCATAGTTGGGTTACTTGAGGAGCCGCTGGTTGACAGACTTGTTCAAAGTCTGATTCCAGTGTATCAGTTGATCCGTCTGCTTGTCTAGCCAATATTGGCTAGTCACTTTTTTATTTGAATAATTTTGACCATGGCCCCACGGGGTTTGTAATAAAATGTGCTAGTAGGATATTTTTGAGTGGTTCGGTCTCCTGAGACGTAGAATCTCAAATAGGGTATTCCAGGGAGTGTTTTGCCCCTGACAATTATGCTTTGCCTTCAGCCGAGTATAATTGACGAGGTTTTCTCTTGCTTCCTTCAAAGCTGGAATGCCCGATGTTGAATTCTGGGCCTTGCGGGGTTATTAGAGCCCAACTGAGTGTTATAAGCCTACTAGACATTATTTAGATAGATAGTGGTCATGTCCTAAGTCATCTGGACATATAAAATTATTTCGAAAAATTCTTTTTCAAACAGTGAAAAATTAATTTTTTTAATTTTTTAATTTTTCTTTTCCTAAGTTTTTTGGGTTAATTTTTCCATAAATTAAATGGAAAAAACCCGTTCGTGATTCGGACTCGGAATTCAGTGATTGAAGGTTCTAACCTTCAGCCAAAAATCATTCTTGATCAGCTAGCCAGTTAGAGCCAACTTTTAGATCAGCGATCGGACACATAATGCCTTTTTACTCAAAAAAGTCAGTTTTGAGTAAAAAAATGATTTTTATTAAAAAAAGATGATTATTTTGGAAAAAATTAAAACTCTCCAAATTAATCCAAATTCAGTAAAATAAAAGGCTAAATGACATCTCATGGAGCACTTATGATGATTGGAGTTATCATAACTCAGCTTCAGTCATCATTAAGAGAGCAATTAATTTATTATCAGTTAGCAGACATGTCATCTCCAGCTAAAGATGAGATGGAGAGCACTCATTGGTCCGGTGATTTGATCGAGGTGAAGACTAAAGTTTGCACCATCAGTGGGCTTCCCAAACCTAACGAAGGCTCTAGCT
>LPNX010983381.1:77078-96762 GCA_001517045.1 Pseudotsuga menziesii | reverse complement strand
CTAGCCTTAGATCTACTTTTTCAAAGTTAGATCCATCTTTCTAAAGGTCCATTTTTAAAGATCTAGTTTCATTTCTTTTTTAAATCCATCTTTCTTTTTGCTTTGGAAAACGTGCACGAGTTTTCTCGAAAAACGTGCAAATTTTCCATTTTTTGGGCTTGCTGGTTTTTTGTATTTTTTATTAATTCTAAATTCTGGAAATTCATTAAAAAATCAGAAAATTTTCAATTTTTTTTTTAAATTTTGACTTTTTCTCGAAAAGCGTGCCATTTTGTACTTGCTGTTTTTTTACTGATTTTCTGCTATTTTCCAGATTTTGGAAATTAGCCTAAAATGTTAAAAAATCTTTAATTTTAAATTCGCAAAAAGCCCCAAGTCGTTTGTCAAAAATTGTGCATTTTACATAAAAAACGGTGAGCTTGTATGATCCTTTCCAAGTTTTGATTTTGGGTCTCATTCCATTGTTTTGATCTTTTGTTTCATCTCATAAGGCACTTGTCTTCTCATCCATTAATCTTTTCGAATCACAGGTTAAATTTGGTTTCCTAACACTCTCACTAGTCCTTGTTTAAAGCTCTTATCCACAGGTGAACCAAAAGCAAAACCAAACAAGAAAGAGCAAGCAGAACTAGATTCAAAGACAAGGATCCAAAGCCAAAAAATAAGTCATTCTCTTTTGTACAAACTCATAAGAATTTTTCATTTTTACTTAAGTTACTTCTCAAAGTCCTGACAAGGATTAAGTTCCAAAGGCATTTGTATTTCATTAATAAAATAAGGCTAAGTGGGATAGGGCCTCCCATACTTGGTTTTTCTTCCCCATTTGGGGAAGAGTGTTTTTTGTTCTTAGCTTAGATTTATTTCGAGTACTTAGAGTAGTTTCATTTTTTTTGCAAAGTAGATACTAATTGTTAGATTAGCCCATTTTGTTTCATTAACTAGGTTGATTACTTTATCTTTTAATTTTTTGTATCTTTCATAAGTAATTCAACTGTTTAAAGTAGAAATCTCTTGAATCTCACTTTGTAGATCAAGAGTGCTCTCTATCGGAGAGTTGTCTTTTCATTGTTTAATAAGTTAATCAATTAATCTTGAAAGTCTTTTGAACTTGCCGTAATCCAAGTCAAGAGCATTCTCTATCGGAGAGCATTCTCACTGCATATCCTTGCATCAAGCATATAGATTAGCTAAGTCTCTTGAACCACTGTCATAAGACGAGGTCAAGAGCGCTCTCTGTGAGAGAGTTTTAATTAATTAACTTAATAAAATTTGCAACCCACATCCCTTTAATTAATTAACCCCCTTCCCTCCTTGCCGGAGTATGCTCTGACCGATCTTCGATCGGAATACCCAGAAACGACATTGGATCTCTAAACCCCACAAGAGGAACTTAACTAAAACTTTTCCACATAACCAACGCACCGACGTTGTTCGATAAATACCGAGGCATGTGGGCAAATTCCAAGTGTGGGCGCCGGGCTACCTAATCTGGGCACTGGTAGTTAAGTTATTGAACACTTACCTTTGACCCCAGACAGGTCCGTCATGTCTTCGAACGGAGCCACTGAAGGTATTACTGGTTAGGACATCCAGCCACCATAAGTGAAGATCACAAACAAAAAACTCTTAAAACTTACCTATTGCAAAACCTAACATTCATTGGCATCTTTTGGGATCAACATATTTACACTCAAAGCATCTCTGATAAGTTGACTCCATAGGCATTGGTCCCATCTTTTAGCATTGTTGATAAGCTGGGCCATTTGTCCATCAAATGTTTGATTATAAATCATATCTGTGAATGCTTTATCTATTTCGTGAAGCTCTCAAATATTTGTCTATCTTTCAATTCCGGTGATAGCAACCTGGATTGCTTTGTCTTGTGTTAAATTCATCACATTAATCATCTTAAATCACAATAACTCCTAAACAACACCCATCCGCATCCGAAATATCTAAAAATTAACTTAAACATTGAGCCATAGAAAACTCTTTGTTAGGGACTACCCCCCTTGGCTTCGTTAGGAGTTAGCCTAAACGGAGGAGCTAGGAGTAGGTGATAGTACCTAGCTCTGTGCTTGCCCCCAAGGTCACACCTCTCCCACTTTCTCAAGTGAGGAGACAGCTTTTAGAAGATTTCTGCTGCTGGTGTGCAATCGGCGGACAACAGATTCTCCAAGGACATTAGTCAACGACTCAACACCTTAAAATTTCAATGAAATTTCTTAGTCCAATTGTTAAAATAAGGTAGAAAAATCTTCACTTGCTTAATAAGTGATTTGCGTGAGTTAAGAGTAACTTTTTATTAAGGTCATGGCATAGGGGTTCAACAATCTACACGACCAACATCAAGGTACATAGAGGGGTTTATGTTCTTGATTAAATGCCAATTCCATACCCTCATACATGATAGAATCCGAAGGAAACTTTGCAATCTTGAAGTCCTGATAACTATTAAGTATGTTGAATTTTGAATGAAATCTAAAATTCTACTTTTTGCATATAAAGTCCGATGAGGTTGGAATTACTCTCAAACATCCTGAAACAATTAATGGTAATGTAAAAAATTTAAGTAAAATGATAGGAAAATGAAAGATAAGGAGAATGTCACTTTTACTTTAAGAATTTAATATTACCAATTACTATTGAATAATGCAACATTTTGGTATGGGTGCGACGAAATCTTTTCTTGATCTGCAGCAAATGAGGGAAAATAGGGAAAACAATTGTGATATTTTTGAAAAATTATCCAAAAATGCGCAATAAAATTGAGTAAAAATCGCCAAAAATTGAGGAAAATATTGGCTGATGTATCGTTGATATATCGTCAGGGGGTTGGCATCACAATATATCGCGATGTTGTCGATATATCGATGACGTTTGTGACCTAGGTACGTAGAATACTACCTTGGAGTAACCTGCATAGCTTCAAAAATGTTTCAATGATTGAACAAGAGCATAAGCTTGTTGTTTCATGATAGCTTACTTCAACTCAACATCTCTAACCAATTTACTCATGAAAGTTATAGGTTTCTCTAAGTTTTCATTGTTCGTTTGCAACAAGACCCCAATAGTTGTATCTTCGGAAGCACAGGAAAATATTTGGAAGTCCTTGGAATAGTTTGGATTGACTAGGAGAAGAGTTGAGGCAATGGATTGTTTGATGAAGTCAAAAGCCTTTCTACCTTCCTCACTCCATAAGAATGCTTGATGTTAGTTTTAGTAGCTCAATAGGTTCTTCTAAGTTCTATTTTGGGAGTGTCTAGTGACATAGAAGGAGCCGAGATGATTTCTAGACATACATTGTAAAGGTGGATGTGAAACACCTGTTTAAATGGTTTTAGTTGGCCCATGGTATTTACATAAAGTGAAGTTATAAAAGTAGTCTAAGGAGAGTTTCTAATTACCACCGTGTCAGGAGTGAGTCATATCTCTTGTGGTGGTCGCATTACATTTTTTCTAGGGTAAATCCTTGTGTATCTTCTGTGGATACTATTTGTTTATGATGTGCATTTATATTGTTGTTTAGACAATGTATTTCCAGTTTTAATGTTTAGTTCTGCAATATAGTTATTTGCTAAGTTGTAACCGAAGAAAAAATTAAAGAAGTTGTAAAGTAAGGGTTTAAACATAAAATTTCACATGGTATCAGAGCGGGACTTAGAGACTTGCACAAGATCGAGAAAGAAAAGAAAAGAAAAAAAATTTCAGATCTCAGATGAGTTTGTGTGAAGGCAGGCAACTACTACAGCTTGTGGTGGAGCTGCCAAAGTGTAGACATGTCGGCGCAAGCATGTTGGAGTGTGGGTCTATGAAATGTGAGGTGGGCGTGGAATAGAGGGCTGGCGGTGTTGGAAGCCGCCACAATAGTGGAGACCACAACGTAAAACTGGCCATCAACTTGGGTAGACACGATGCTAAGAATTGCCGACGTGAAGGTAACGTCAGGAAAGTGAGAGGAGTGCTGGTAGTGGAGATAGTCCACATGACCGCAAATTGTGAATCGAGCAATGGAGCGTGAGGATAGGTGACAAGAGGAGCTTGCGGAGGTGGGCATGAGTTCGACTGACAGATTGGTTGGGAGGAGGCTGAGCCACATAGATCCCGGTGGAGATTGGGTAGTGGGTTGTTCTCTCATTATGGGCGGTGATTGTAGGGTTAGACATCGAGTTGACTGTAGGTCTGTCTAGGAAGTGATGAGTAAATTTGTTGCAGTCTAGACTCAGCCACGTGCAATAAGAGGTAGGGGTCAAGATGTAGGTCGGATCGAACATCGTTGGGGGTCCCGCTGGCATGAGAGTATCCGCGGAGCACACTAGTGCGAGGAGAGACCATCTGTATCGACTCTTGTGTATTGTGACAACATGCAATAATGCAGACAGTTGACTGCGGTTGTTGGTAGAGATCACGAGTTTTGAGGCGTGTGTCAAATGGCCAGAAGTTGTGGGGAGCTTGCATAGCACCAGACGGGGCCAGAGGGAGATGCCGTCCACAGGAAAAGATGTGGAGCCACCAGCGTGACGTCTGAGCACGACTGGACGTGGTGTGGAGCACTAGTAGAAGGTGACTGTCATCGATCTGATCGACAAGACGTGGTAGAGATGTCGAGTGTAGGTTGAGAATGGTGGAGGTCTTATGGTCGTAATGGTTGTCGCACATCTTGACAATTGGATCATGGGTTGTTGGGACAAAGATTGACAGGCTATGGATACAAGCTCAGGGCGAGGGTGGAAGGGATGAGACGTGAAACGAGAACGTGTATCGGTCTCGGACATAGAAAAACGACGCTAGAAGTAACTCTTCCAAAGAAGAGTTACTTCTCTGTTTGATCGAGGGTTTGTCTATCAAGTTTGTAGAGAGGATTTGGGGCATCTTCTTGTGGGTTTTGGTACAGATTCGAAGGGTTTAACCTGAGGACTACTGTAGTGCTATATTAATCAAATTCTGCAATAAGAAGACAAACATTTTGCTATCTAATTCAATTAAGTTAAGACCAGGATAAATATTAATGAATAGATTGTAGTCAGATCTGGTAAATTGTAAATTTTCACACTTGATATTTCTTAAGTAACTTATTGATTGGTTTGAAAATTTCAGCGGAGTTGGGAATGAACTGTCTAATAAAGTTTATATTTCCAAAAAAAGATTGAAGAGCTTTATTGTTGATAGGCAATGGTACTTGTTTAATGGCATCGACTCTTTTAAGATCAATTTTGATACCCTCCTTGGATATGGTATGTCCCAAGAGTTTACCCTCATCAACCCCTAGAATTAACTTCTTAGGATTAAAAAATATGTGATATTTTTCGACACTTCTCAAATACTTTCCTAAGATGAATTATATGATATTTTCTTCCTTTAGACACAATGGTCGAGTCATCTTGGTATATTTCGATTATTTTCCCAAGAAGGTCCCTAAAGGCAAAATTTGTTGCTCTCTGAAAGTTAGACGCAACATTCATCAATTTAAATGGCAATCTAAGGTAATCAAGTGTTTCCGAAGGAGTAGTAAAGGATGTCTTTGGTCTTTCTTCCTCCTTAACCAACACTTGGCTATAACTCGAAAATTCGTCTAACATAGAAAACATTTCAGCTCAACCCAAGAGACCCTCTAACAAGTTTTCCATGTTTTTTTTTTACGAGAACGGATAAAATTTTATTAAGAGACTGGCAAAAGGGCTGCCAGGGCCTTAGAATGCATATTCCAATAGTCAATGCTGAGCTTCCTCTTTAGCTTGACACCTATGACAATTACTGTGCTTGATCTCATCAGAATTAGCTTTTTCAAATCTGAAGGTGCCTACGTAATGGGGCGGTCTGAAGCAGCTTTAGCCTTGGGGAATCGCATAATTTGAAATTTCTCCATTGACTATCAGTTGGCTTTTATTCAGCAGAGTGCCACGGTTGGCTTCAGCATCCGCCAGGCTATTTAGATTCCTTAGAACATGATGAGCTTTAAAAGATCTGAAATGAGACAAAAGGAGAAGAATTTTCCTGTAAGTTTGAGCAAGATTGATATCCGTTGGCATCTTCTTAGAGTGTAATGCTTTAATAATCAATCTGGAGTTGCCAAAAATAGTGAGCTTTTGAATGTTCAGCTTCCTTGCTTGACTTAGACCTTGCCACAGTGCCAAATACTCAGCTTGATTGTTGGAGGCGTAACCTAGTCCCCAAGCATAGGACAGATGGAGCTTGCCAGATGGCTCAAAGATGATGCCTCCTCCCCCAGCTTAACCGGGATTCCCTTTCGAGGCCCCGTCAAAGAAAAGACACCATTCGTCAAGGGCTGATCTCCACTTAATGAAATCCTGTTCTTCCAGCCTGATTTCCCAGTTTGCCTTTTGAAGAGGTTTGCTGGTTTCCTTGCTTTGAAGATTCAGATAGTACTCCTTGAACCAGCGTTCTTCTTCAGCCGAGAGGGTGGCCGTATTGCTGATTTCAGGCTTGGTATTTAAAGTTTCCGATAACATGATCTTAGCTTTGACAACAACTTGAGGAGGGAGTCTGCTGATCTCCTTAAAGACTCTGTTGTTCCTCTCCAGCCATATTTTCCAGCATAGGAATTTAGGAATCCACATCCACGTGATCTTGAGGAGGTTTTTTTTGCTCAGGTTGAAGGGAGAGAGGGAATTCCAACAACTGATAATCTCCATTACTGACTTTGGTAAGCTGACAGCGATGGGGTAAAGCATAATTCTCCAGACTTCATGAGTGAAATCGCAATGGATGAATAGATGCTCGACTGTTTCCTCAGCGCGATTGCATAGTGGGCAACGTGATGGCCCTTCCCATCCTCTTCTCTTGAGGTTATCGCTGGTCAAAATGCTGTTATGGAGCAGAGACCAAATGAAAATGTCAATTTTTGGGATTGACGGAAAATTCCAGAGGGCTTTCCACGGCCCAGGATTTGGAGGAACCCAAGGAATCTCCAGAATTGCAGCGTAGCCAGCAACTGCTGTATAAATTCCCGATCCTGAGCCCCAACCACGTTTCTCTTTAGTTCTGGCACTTATGGGCGATTTCCCCTGAAGGAGATCCAGCAATTTCAACGCTTCCTCCTTGAGCTTGATTGGATAATCACCCAAATTCCAGCTTTCCCAGGCTTCATTGTCATTGTTTTTCCAAGAAGAAATGTCCCACAGAGTGCTGCAATTGTTGGCATTAAGCCAAGCTTTGATGTTCTCCAGCTCGTTGACTCCATTGAGAGGCTGATCCCCCAGAATAGAGTCATCCCAAATTTGAATTTTTGCCCCGTTCCCCGGGATCCACGTGAGCTTTGAGGTGAAGTGCGGGAGAGCCTTTTTTGCAGAGCAAGAAGATCGGGGATCCTTTCTGCACTTTTGTGGGCTTTTCCAGACATCTTTCCTTATCTCCTGTAAAGTATTTTTTCCGGAGAATTTGCTTGCTCTAGGTTCTTTTCCCAGTGATCATGTTCCAGAGAATTTTTCCACCCATGGCAAGGTTTTGGGCGGCCACATCTCTGATTTGAAGGCCCCCCTCCATTTTTGGCTTCATGACCTTGTCCCAGCTCACAAGGTGCAGTTTCTTTTCATTGTTTCTGCCACCCTCCCATAGAAAACGACGAAGCAGCTCATTAATCTTGTTTGTAATGGTTTTGGGAGCAAGAAGAACTGAGCATTGGTAGATAGGAAGACTGGTAAGAACAGAGTTCATCAAGATTACTTTACCTGCTTTGTTGAGCCAATTTGCTCCCCACGCGTGGATTTTGTTTTTTAGTTTGTCCAGCATGGGCAGCCAATGAACAACTCTAGGGGAAGCTTTAAAGATTGGAATGCCCAGGTAGGTAAAGGTATCCCAGGTTGTGATGCCTTCCATTTCAAGAATCCGGGATAAATCTAGCATTTCCCGGGGAGAACAATTCCAACCATGGATCTTACTTTTATGGAGATTTATTTCACTTCCAGAGCTGTTCCTGTAGAAGTCCAGTTCTGATTTGAATTTCCTAGCTGTATTGAGATTGGCCGCTCCCAATAAAAGTGTATCATCAGTGAACTGAGCGTGGTTGACATCCTTAACCTTTGGGACAATTCTGATGCCTGAGAGAGATCTGTTTTGGAGATTTCTGTTTAGTTGGAAGCTTAGGACAGCGGTTTGGATGACAAAGAGCACAGGGGAAAGAGGGCAGCCTTGCCTTAGGCCTCTTGAGGCCCTAAAGAAGCTGGTGGGACGTCCATTAACCAACGGAGCTATCCAAGGGGCTGATATGCAAGCTTTAACCCACTCTATAAATTTCTGACTGAACCCAAAGTTGCTCATGGCTGCAAAAAGGAAATCGTGCCCGACTCTGTCAAAGGCACTGGCCAGATCCAACTTTACTACCATGCCTTTCTCCTTTTTCTTGTAGCTGGTATGAATGGCTTCTTGGACTAGAATAATATTGTCCAGAATTTGTCTTCCTTTCACAAACCTGCCTTGATTTTTCGGGATCAATTTTGGCAGAAATCTTTTAAGTCTGTTAGCCATTATTTTGGTAATGATTTTATATCCCGTGTTGCAGAGGGATATAGGCCTAAATCTGTTGAAGTTCCTGGCACCTTTTTCTTTAGGAATAAGGGCCAAGAACGAGGAATTGGTGCTGCCCCCCAGCTTGGTGTAGTTTTGAGCCTTCTTAACCATTCTGTACAAATCCGTTTTGATGATGTCCCAGCAAGAAATGTAGAATCGGGCTGTGAATCTATCCGGTCCAGGAGCTTTGTCCGGTTCCATTTTAAAGAGGGCTTTCTTGATTTCCCGAATACTTACAGGGCTGTTCAGCAGCTGGTTATCATCATCATTGATCAAATTTGGAATCTCTAAGAGGATAGGAATTAGGGTCCACTGGTTCTAGATCCGGAGCAGAATAGAGGTTTTTGAAAAAGGAGTGGGCAGCCTCCTTGATGCCACTGAAGTCCTTTATGACTTGGTCTTGTATCTGAATTTCATTGATAGAGTTGTAGATTTGCCTGGCCTGGGCTTGCTTGTGACAGAAAGTGGTATTCTTATCTCCAGCTTGGACCCAAAGCGTCCTTGACTTGACTCTCCAGTAGATTTCCTCTTCTCTTCAAGCTTTGTGGTACTTCCTTTGAATTTCAGCTTCCCGGTTGAGCAAGGCAAGAGTGACTGGGGACTCTTCCAAGACTAATTGGTGCCGTTCCAGGGCCTTCTGAGCTCTTTTCCTTTCATCCGTAGGAGATCTTAGACCTTTAGCCCAAGCTTTTAGATCAGCTTTGAGTCTTCTGAGTTTCCTTTCCCAGACATAGAAGGGGGATCCATAAACAGGTTCTTTCCAAGAATTGGACACAATGTCAATGAAGCCTTCCAGATTTGCCCAGATTGGGCTGAACCGGAAGGGAATGGGACCTAACTTTTTCCCTGGAGAAAGGGAGAGCGAGATTGGTTTGTGGTCAGAGGTATAATGCGGGAGGATCTTGGAGGTCGCCATAAGTCCAAGAGTGAGGAAGGAGGAATGAATAAGGAAGCGGTCTAGGCGGGCAGCTATATGGCCAGGCCCTATCCTTTTATTGGACCAAGTGAATTTCCCACTGTCAGGAGTGATATCTTCAAGGTCCCAATCCAGCATCAAGTCTTCCACCCACTCTCTTGCAGGATCCCGGACAATTGATCCCCCTTTTTTCTCGGCCAGAGCAAGGGTGACATTTAAATCACCGGCTACTACTAAATTTTCAGGATTGTGCTGGTTAAGAAAAAGTTTTAAGGAGTCCCAACACTCTTTTTTCTCTGCATAAGAGACAGGAACATACATATTAAAAATACTTACGAGATGGCCGGATTCTTTGTGGAGTAGCTTGATGAATAACCAGTGAGTGGTTCCTTCTTCTTCTACAAGATCGAGCTTTGTAGAGTCCCAGAACGTTGCCAAGCCTCCCGATGCTCCTCTTGCACTCACAGCCCTACTCGGGCCTTTCTTCCAGAACGAGTTACTTGCTCGGAGGAGAGCCTCCTCCTCCAATTTCGTCTCCTGGATTAGGAGGACTTCCGACATCATTGCTCTTACTAAATCCCTTATAGCTTCTTCTTTTATAGTGCTGCCTAGTCCTCTGCAGTTCCAGGAGACGTATTGCATTATTTACCTGGTTGAGGGGGATGGCTCCCTTTCGGGGTTTTTCCAAGTTTCATCCCCGATCTGGTGTTCATCATTTCTGGAATGGTATGCTGTGAGCCTTGAACCACATCCTTGTAGGACTGCTCTTCCCTTCTTTTCTTCTCAGTTTTTCGTCCCCGCTTTGGCTGGTTTGGGGTGCCTGACGGGCTGCTTACTTCAGTGTCTCCTTCTTCTGATGATTCAGCTCCTGTTTCTGATCCCAAGCTTATATGTTCCTTTGACGGACTGGAGATAGCAGGTTGGGGGACTGGGTGGATTTGGGCTTGTGGTGCCCGAACTTCTTCAATTTCTGGGACGTTGGTGGGGGTTTGAGCTTCATTAGGAGTTCCTTGAGGATTAGTTTTTGAGTTGCCTTCCTTTGGAGGTTCCTGGGTCGTTTTCTCCTTGCTTTTGGTGCTATTAGAGATTTTCCCTTTCTTTACTTTCTGCCAGCCTTTCGCATCTTCTTTCCCCGCGGCCAGTTTGGGACAGTGCCTTTGGAAGTGGCCGTGCTCTTGGCAGTTCCTGCACTTGAATGGCAGGTGCTCATAGTCCAGTTTCTGATAATGGGTCCAAGATCCAACTGTTAACTTTACTGCCTCCGGAAGGCCGGCTTCAAGATCCACTTCAACACAGATTCTGGCGCAGGTATATTGTCCTTTGTTGTCGGCTTTGTCAATGAAGCGGCCGATTCCGTTTCCTATTCTCTGTAATGAATCGAAGTCCCAGCAGTGCACCGGGAGATTAGGGAGCCTGACCCACACCGACACCTCTTTGGGGAGATCTACTGTGGGGTCAAAGTTTGGCGTCCATTTGTTCAGGTAAAGGCCCTGCGTCCTCATGAAGTAGGGGCCATTTCTGAAGATTAAGTCCCGGTCTTCTTCTGATATGAATTCGAAGGCAAAAAACCCTCTCCCAACTGGGTAGCAAGTTACTCCATGTTTCAGATTGGGCTTCCAGTTCCTTTGTATCCAGTCATCTGTGGTCTTGGTGGAAGGCCATAACCCCATAAACTGACCCACTAGACCTCGCTTAGCCAGTGCCAGAGCTATTTTCATTGGTTTTTCTTTAGGATGGGCAATTTCAGGGATTTCCTCCAGTTTCTTGATAAATTTCGGGATCTCCGGGATAGTGGACTTCTTTCCTCTGCGAGAGAAGAGCCTTCTGAAGGCTTCCTCATTCGATCTCGGGGGGGGGGGGGGCGACCTCCCCTCCCCCAGGCGCCGCCATACCTGCTCTCTCTCAGCAGCGATCAACCCTAGCGTGCAGCTCCCAGCAAAACGCGCCCAATCGTCCGCCCTGTTTGAATGAGTATTAGCCTTCGAGCTAACAAGTTTTCCATGTTGGTGTGTGCGTAATTATCTTTAATTAAAAGTTGGTTAAGGTTTCTAAAGTCAACACAAAGTCTTATTTCATAATTTTTCTTCCTAATGTTAGATTTTTACAGTTATTCAATATGACTTAGGATCTTATCTGAGAGAATAACATGCACAACAATAAACACAAGAGACAAGAGACACAAAGATTTTTCCTCGGGGAAACCATAAAGGAGAAAACCCCACAAACTTCTTCAGAATAGTAAGATGATTAAAAGCAGTAATAAGAAGTATTCAACAACTATCTATCTCTCCTTTGACTGTCTCTCTCTCTCTCATGGAAAACGCCTCCCTATTTATACTCTTTCAAGTCACTGACCAAATATAACATTCGATCCTACATGTCATCTCACATGGGGCCCACTTCTCCTAGAGAGACTACAAGTACACATTACATGATGTTACATTGGGGGCTATTGCCCCGACTTACAACGGAGGTTGTACCTCAAGGTCTAGCCACAATTTAGACATCCTGTAAAGGGGTAACACACATCCCCAATGGGGGTACAACAACATACAATGATAATATACATCAAAATATCTTCCGAAGTTACAAATACATCAACACTCCCTCTTAACTAGGAAGGTATTCTCTCTCTACACAGTCATCATCACATTTTGTCAGGTCATCATCGCATCGTCATCATCACGAAGTCATAGAGTCTTCGTCATAGCTGCTTCCATCATCTTCTTATAATTCGATCATCATACCATACTATCTGTCATCAGAAGTTTCTACAGAGCCAACCCTTTTTCATGTTGGATGTAGGCCTAGCCTCCATGTAGGTCTTCAAATCGTCAAGTAGGTATAGCTCAGGACTTATTGCCTTGCAAAACCTGAAGGATCTCCAAGGACTGATTATATGCCTTTGCGAAACCTGAAGGAGCATCCCAGGACTGATTATATGCCTCTGCAAAACCTGAAGGAGCATTCCAGGACTGATTATATGCCTCTGCAAAACCTGAAGGATCTCCCAGGACTGATTATATGCCTCTACAAAACCTGAAGGAGCATCCCAGGACTGATTATATGCCTCTGCAAAACCTGAAGGATCTCCTAGGACTGATTATATGCCTTTGCAAAACCTGAAGGAGCATCCTGGGACTGATTATATGCCTCTGCAAAACCTGAAGGATCTCCCATGACTGATTATATGCCTCTGCAAAACATGAAGGTTCTCCCAGGACTGATTATATGCCTTCGCAAAACCTGAAGGAGCATCCTAAGACTGATTATATGCCTCTGCAAAACCTGAGTCCCCTACTATCATCTCGTCGTCTTCATATCACCTCATCGTCACTCGGAGTACAACCCATATGCACACATCTCGACCATAGTCCTTACATCTACACCATGGGAGGACACACTTACCACCATGTGAGAATGGCTCTTGTGCATCTGCGTCTTCCAGACCCATCACCTCCCCTTAGGAGGAACCTCGATTTGAAGTACACCAAGCTTCTCTCTGAAGTATTCAAACTTCACTCTGGCTAATGGCTTGGTCAACACATCGGCTATCTGCTCGTTCGTCGCAACACACTGGAGCTTTACTGCTCCTCTTTGCACCATATCCTTGATATAGTGGTACTTGATCTCAATGTGCTTCGACTTATCATGGAACACTGGGTTCTCGAACAACTTCACACAACTCTGGTTGTCACAAAAGATACAAGTCGCATCTAATTGGAGATCAAACAAATCAGACAGTAGCTTCCTAAGCCATACTGCCTCACAACTAGTTGAATAAGCTGCAACATACTCTGCTTCGGCTGTACTCAGTGCCACGCAGGACTGCTTCCTGCTAAACCAAGAGATCACACCTGATCCCATACTAATGCAGCACCCCGAAGTGCTCTTCCTATCTACGGTATTGCCAGCCCAATCCGAATCAACAAAACCCTGCAGCTTAACCTTTTGATTCGTGTTATATCTGAGCCCATAATTAATTGTACCCTTCAGGTACCTCAATATATGCTTTGCAACAACCAGGTGAACTTGTCTAGGATCCGTCAAGAACTGTCTCAAAGTGTTCACAACAAAACATATGTCAGGTCTCGTGTTCGTCAGGTACATCAATGATCCAATCATCTGACGATATATCGTGGCATCAACTGACTCTGATGAAACATCGCAAACTAGCTTCAAGTTCGATGCCATGGGTGTGGCTATTGTCTTGCATTCCATCATCCCGAACCTCTTAAGGGTCTCTACTGTATACTTCCCTTGACCAAGGAAGACCCCATCTGTACTCTGCCACACCTCCATACCTAGAAAAGAATGGATCATGCCCAAGTCCTTCATCTCGAACTCGACAACAAGCTTTGTCTTTGTATTTGTAATCAACCCATCCTCACCTGTCACAAATAGGTCATCTACATACAGTAGGAGTATCACTGGGTTCCCTTTCTCAACCTTGTCGTAAAGGTTGGAGTCCACTTTACTCTTGGTAAAGCCCAAACTAGTCAAGAAGCTGTCCATCCTGCCGTACCATGTCTTGGGCGTCTGCTTCAATCCGTACAAAGCTTTCTTTAATTTGCACACATTAGTTTGCCTGTCATGTTTCTCAAATTCGTGTGGCTCCTCCACATACACTTCCTCTTCCACTACACCATTCAAGAATGTTGTCTTGACATCCATCTGGTGTATCTTCCATTTCATCACTGCAGCCAGAGCAAGTATTGTTTTGATGGAAGTGTATCTGGCTACAAGTGCAAAAGTCTCCTCATAATCTATCCCTTCCTTCTGGGAGAAGCCACATGCTACAAATCTCACTTTATATTTCTCTATGTTGCCATCTGCAGCATGCTTGATCTTATAGATCCACTTGGAAGTCATAACAGACTTCCCTTCTGGTCTTGGGACCACATCCCAGACATCATTCTTCATGATCGACTGGTATTCCTCGATCATGGAATCCTTCCATTCTTTCTTTTCTGCTGCTTCCTCATAATTGGAAGGTTCCTTGTTAATGATGTTGCACAACAGGGCAACATAACCGGAGTATAGCCTAGGTCTCTTGCTTTCTCTATGTATTCCTTCTGGAGCGCCATATCTCTCTGCATCTAGAATTGCCTCTCGTACCCATGCTGGTTTCCTCTTGTGAGAATTCTTCTCACGGGGTGGATCTACAGGTTCCTAAGGTTCTTCCATTTCTCGATCTTCTTCTGGAGTTGCTTCATTCATTGTTCTACCTTGGATCTTGGGTACTTTTGGTTCTTCAATGTCTTCAATAGGTAGTTTTCTGGATTTGTTGTATGCTGAATCTTCGTCAAATGTCACGTCCTTGCTGATATTGATCTTCTTGTATCATGGAAAGTATATTCTGTAAGCCTTCGAGTTTTCACTATATCCCATAAATATGCCCTTCTTTCTTGAAGGGTCTAACTTTGTTCTTTTCTCCTTTGGAATGTTGTGTATGTTCACCTGGTAGCCAAATATTCAGAGGTGGCTGACTTTTGGTTTCTCACCGAAGAAAGCTTCTTTTGGTGTCTTGTTGTTGTCTAGTATTCTATGTGGAGTACGATTTTGTACATACACAGCTGTTTTTGCAGCTTCTTCCCATAAATGCATAGGAAGATCTTGATCATGAAGCATTGCTCTTGCTGCTTCCATAATCCTTCTATTCTTCCTTTCTGCAACTCCATTTTGTTGTGGATTGTATGGAGTGGTCAACTCCCTCTTAATCCTTGACTCTCTGCATAATTCTTTGATTTCTTTTGATGTGAATTCTCTGCCATTGTCTGATCGAAAGGTCTTGATTTTCTTTTCTGTGTGATACTCCATTAGGGCTTTGAATTCCTTAAATTTGCTGAATACTTCATCTTTGCTCTTCAAGAAATATATCTAGGTTTTCGTAGAAAAATCATCAATGAAAGAAACATAATATAAATACCCACTCAATGAACTGGATGACATTGGACTGCATACATCAGAGTGGATGACTTCCAAGATTCCTTTTGCTTTGCTCTCACTACTTGGAAATACCTTCTTTATGTTCTTTCCCTTCGCACATCCTTTGCAGATCCCTTCATGCTCTGGATTTCAAGAAAACATTAATTGCTTTGCTTGCAAGTGATAGTGCTCTATAGTGCACATGTGCAAGTCTTCTGTTACATAATTCACTTGGCTCCATGGAGTCATGGACTAAGGCTTGTTCAAGTTGGCCCTTTAGTTTGTATAAGCCTCCCTCTTGCTCTCCAATCACTACTGCATCATCTATGGTCTTTCCTTTTCGCGACATAAAAACTTGGCCATCAATAAATGCAACCCTCATACCTTTTGCATCCAATGCAGATATGGAGAGAAGATTCTTCTTGAGTCCTGGTACATATAGAACATCCTTCATCTTCAAAGATTTTCCAGAGTTTAGCTTGTAAGAGGCTTCACCACTTCCTTTTATAGGGTATTGGTAGTCATCCCCAAGTTTTACCTTGTGAGGTGACTCATGTTCAGATAGATTCACAAAGGATTCCTTAAATCCTGTCATATGCTTGAAGCCTCACTATCTACAAGCCAATCATTGCCTCCATGTGAGACAGTACCTGTGAGAGCTGAAATCAGAACATATTCTTCATCGCTTGAAGAATCTTCGTTGTTTCCTTTGGTTCTCTTCCTGGGAGGTTCATCATCCTCTGCAGTATGAGCATGATGTCTCTTCTAGTTCTTCTTCTTCTTTTTGTTCTCGGGACAATCTCTGGAAAAATGTCCCTTCTCATCACAAGTATAGCATCTACCATTAGATAGATCTCTTCTGGGTCTTCTAAGATTATCCCTTTGATTCTGGTGGTGATGTTTTTCTTTCTTGTGATGAGAGTGCTCCCTTTTGTTGTTCTTGGTGTGTGTTGTGAGAGCTTGGTTTTCATTTCCCATCTTTTCTTCTCGAGCTACTAGTCGAGCTTCTTCTTGTGAGCATTCCTCCCTCAACCTACTAAAAGTGATTAACTTCCTTCTAGCACACATTCCTTGAATAAAGGAGTCCCATGACATAGGGAGACCATTCAAGGTGGTCATCACAACTTCTCCATTCTCTATGTCTTCTTCCACAACTTCAAGTTGTTCCTTGATTTGAGAGATCCCTGTAAAGTATGACTGACTCTATGGCCTCTGTATTCTCAATCTTCACATTCTTTAACTGATTTTGCCTGTTCATCTTCCGATTGATATTCTTTCCTTCAAATAGCTTGGTCAAGGAATCGAACATCTCTTTAGGTGTCTTTATGGAAGACACGTGGTATAAGGTGATCTTTGATAGAATCAACAATAATCCTCTTGGCCTTGAACAAGTTCTTCTTGTATAAGGCTTTAGCCTCATCTCCCTCTAGAACTAGAACCTCTTCATTTATGTAGGTGTCCAATTCATTCTCTTCAAGGACTAGTGAAATCCTAGATTTCCATGCTCGGAAATTATCAGCTCCTTCAAGCTTATCCTCAAGCTTGGTGTAGTGAGACATCTTTAATGAGAACCTCAAATGGAAATACAAAAGATTTAGATCTTACCACTTTGAGATGCTCGGACTGGATTTGGAGCTCATCTTCTGCAGTGCTGGTTTTCTGGTCCGTGGTCAAATTAGGGTTTGAATTTCCTAGAGTTTTACCCAACCAAAAATTTCGATCTTGGTCTCTAAATTTCGATTTTGAGGAGGAGAACAATCCTATGCTGGGTCCACTCTAAAATGCCACTTCTGTGAAAAGCCCTAATTTCTTGCAGTAGTGACAGGACAAAACTGAAATTGCCCAGAATCAGATTCTGCTTCGATAGGAAGATGCGACCTTCATAGGAGAGTTAGCCTAGGCTCCTTTCCTTGATGATCCGTGGAGAGAGACCTAAAAATTAAGAAGCCCTGGCTTCTACAACTGCACTATGCCTTCTTCTCAGTTTGGCTCTGATACCATGTTAGATTTTTACAGTTTATTCAGTATGACCTAGAGAATAACATGAACAACAATAAACACAAAAGACAAGAGACACAAAGATTTTCCCTCGGGGAAACCATAAGGATAAAACTCCGCAAACTTCTTCAGAATAGTAAGATGATCAAAAGCAGTAATAAGAAGTATTCAACAACTATCTATCTCTCATCCTCTGGCTGTCTCTCTCTCTCATACGCACTTGAGAGTGTGTATAAATGAGGGAGAGAGCCTCCCTATTTATACCCTTTCAAGTCACTGATCAAATATAACATTCGAGCCTACATGTCATCTCACATGGGGCCCACTTCTCCTAGAGAGACTACAAGTACATATTACATGATGTTACATTGGGGACTATTACCTCGACTTACAACGGAGGTTGTACCTCAAGGTATAGACACAATTTAGACATCCTGTAAAGGGGTAACACACATCCCCAATGGGGGTACAACAACATACAATGATATATATTATATACATCAAAATATCTTCCGAAGTTACAGATACATCAACACCTAAGCACAACCAATTTGGCTACACATTCTGGGTGTCTTGGAGAGGCAATGGTTGTTGCTTCCAATGTTGTTTCTAACTCTTTCTTGATGACAGGGGCTAACTTAGGATTGATCCTTCCTAACTTTTTCCTAAAAGGCTTGGCACCTTCGTTAAGAGGGATATTATGGTGGATCACATCTGGATAAGCCTTTAAGTCACCATATGACCGAGCAAACATGTCTCTATACTCTCTCACCAAGTTTTCAATATCTCTTCTTTCTTCCAAAGTTGTATTTTTACCTCACTTAATGATTTTTGGAGAAGATTTAAAAACAATGTTCAACTCTATGTGGTCTTTAGGCTCACACTCTTCCTTTTTCTTCTTAAAAGCATCATCTCTTTCAAAATCACGTTCTAAAGGAACAAGGCTAAGGGGGTGCTTATTATTTTTTAAGTCTTTTGTCCCTTGAGTCTCATCACTTCAAATCTTTAATTGATATTACAATTTGTGAATTCATTCAAGTTATTCATGAACCTTAAGACTTGAGAATCATCATGAAAGACTTGCCATTGTTCAATATTATCAAGAATATATAGCCTAAAGATTATTTCCATTTTACCTACCCCCCTTTAATAGAATCTTGCAAGGTTGCAAGGCTGAGGCTACTATAACTAAACTATTTGCCAAGGAGTTATGTTCCCTAGTAGCTGTCTCAATGGCAAACACATCAAATAACTCAATGGTGTCCCATACATCATGCTTATAACACCTTAATCTCTCATTCTTAGCGCCAAAACAATACTTCACTTGTTGGACCACGAGATCAGAATCACCTATGAACTTTAGGACTTTAATACCCATTTCCCTTGCTAGTTCAAGGCCCAAAATCAAGGCTTTATGCTCAACTACATTATTGTTAGAGTTAGACTCTATCGATAAGCATAACTAAGTTTGCCCCCTTTGGGAGAAGTGAAAACTATTCCTGCACCAAAACCCATTCTAGAACAAGCCCCATCAAAGTTCATCTTCCGAATTCCTTTGTTTTCACACTTATCCCTTTCATCAAGGTTCCCTTTATGATTGTTTTCTGCATTAAGTATGATTGGACCAACCACAGGAGTTAACTTGTGAGTCAAGATTTCAAATTTTTCTCGGCTATCTTCTACAACATTGATAAATCATTCATATCTCATCGGGATTTTCTACGTGATATTTCCTATGCACTTTTCACTAAAGGATTACAAATGATCCTTCACAATTCAAGATGGTGGCATAAGATAGATCCATATGCTATTATGCACTTCCACGGTCCACCTAAGTCGACAGTCCACTTTCTAGATAAAAGCATTCCCCAAGCAGGTGGGACATCAACTACATTACATGCATCATAATTGGGATACAAGGATAGGAAACTAATGAAACTGTCTAGTGCTTGATCAAGCGTTCACTTTTGATTTCCCTAGAGTGAATAGCACAAATGTTATGGTAGGGGCGAGTAGTCTTTAGCCTTAATTGATTCATCACAACTAAGGGCATAACGTTGGCACAAACCCTTGACTCCAACATAGAATTGTGCAAGTGGGTACCTTTGATTATTAATGATATGAAAAATGGGTTATTACAACCATCAGTTCCACTATGTCTTGTTTGCAACACTACAGGGACATCTTCATTAACTTCTTTATTGACATCTTCATGGACTTCCTTAACTTTGTTTTCAAAGCCTATGATCTTCATGGATTGCTCCTTAATATGAGGCACTTTCATAAACTCTAGGAAGTGAACTTAAATGTGCACCT
>LPNX010983381.1:63206-76749 GCA_001517045.1 Pseudotsuga menziesii | reverse complement strand
CATTTGTATAGAGTCTTGCGGAGTTTCGTTATGTTGTTGTATTTTTATTAAATTTTTCTAGTTAATTAACTTCACCCCTTGGTGGTTAATTAACTAAGTTTTGATGTAATAATGTATTTGCTCAAGCATGGCATTTTGTAATAGGGGCTATGAATGCAAGGTAAAATTGCTATGAAACCCCCTAAGCCACCGCTTCGAGTCCCATGTCATTCTGATAAGGGGTTGAGGAGATAGACCATTTTTGGCTAAGCAAGGTCTATTTTTCCTAGGGAATTAATTAATTTCCCTAAGTTAAAAATTCATATTATTTGATTTTGAAGGAAAAAATCAAATAATGCCATGGTAATTTTGTTTGGGGGTTCCTAAGCCTAGGAAAATTTATTCTAAATTTTTTCCACCCCCCCATGGCCAAGATATAATTTTTTCAAATTTATTTTTTAATTTTTCCTAAGTCAAAGTTGGAAAATTTAAAAATTAAATGGAAAAATTAAATCTAGGGTGAAATTAAATTTAGCCTAAGTTTAAAGGTTGAATATCATTATTGGAGCAAATGGCAAAGTCAAAGCTAAGTTTAGAGCCCTTATAGAGGGGGCGTCCAAGTCATGGTAAAACCCTCACTAAGTTTAGAGGGGCGTCACATAAAAAAGCCCACATAAAAGAAAGAGGGCGTCCACATTATATGAGGGGGCGCTAATGTTTAGTGGGGCGTCATTAATAGAGGAGGCGTCACCATAATAGAGGGCGCCACCATTTTTAGAGGAGCGCTAACCAAAAAAAGAGGGCGTCACTAAATAAAGGAGGGCGCTAAAAATAGAGGAGCGCTAGCACTTAAAAGGGCGCTACCACATTAAAAAGACCCACGCTATCTTGGAGGAGGGCGCTAATTGTGGAGGGCGTCCAGCTAAATTTGGAGGGGCGCCTAGCTTGGGCTCACGTTTTGACCAAAGGCTCATCAAAGAGGGGGTTGTGCTCTATTCTTAGCCCTTGGATGACTTTTAAAAGGTTTTACCCTAGATCTAAGGGTGGAAAATGAATGAGACATGGATCAAGACTTGGATCAAGTCAAATACCTAGATCTAGTGGTGGAGATTTAACCTAGATCTAGATCTAATCTCGGCCATTGATCTTCAAGGGGTTGGGGTCTTCCTCAACTATATAATGAGGGTCTCACTCCCTCATTTCACAACTTATTTCATGCTATTGTTATGCTGCTGGAATCTTTCCCTACTCTCTTCTCATATTCTCAAGCATTTGGCCCAAGCCTCTTGCTCTTTTGTATTAAACCTTGCCCTAGTTGGGCCATAATAGAAGAATACTTTGGAGGAAATTTGTGCCGTCTCTCTACATCTCATGCATTCTTGTGGTGAGGTAACTTGTATTGTATTTTTTATTTGCATTTGTACTAGCTTAGATAGCTCTCCACAAAGTATTTTGTGGAGAGACTTGTAGGTAGAAGTATTTCTATCTTCATTTGTGAGTAGATTGATAAGATCCTACAAAGTATTTTGTGGGATTTATTATTGTACTCACCTCTTTGCTTACATTTGGAGCTCTCTCAAGTTTATTTACAGGTTTTCCAAGCCAAGAAGGGCTTCTCCAAGTGTTCATTTTTCCAGATTTTCAATTCGGCCATTTTCTGTTTTCCTTCATAAAACTGGGTTTTATTCACTGTATAGTGAATATAACCCTTGTTTTAGGGCCCCCATCCATATTATATTAGTATAGACTTTTATTTCTGCTGTTTATATGTTATTTCAGCCCTCTAAACATTCATTTTCAGCCACTAAAATTTCTGTTTTCCATTTTTTAAAAGTTCAGATTTTCCTGCAAAATTTCTGGGTTTTACACTAAATTTTTCTAACTTTCTGTTCAGTTTTCTGCAGTAATTTCCAGCAAGTAAGTTGCTGATTTTTTGCAGGTTTTATGCACAGAAAGAGGGGGTTATGCTGCCCTAAATTTGCCAGAAAAAACCCAGCTAAAGTTTGGTCCAAAAGAGGCCCTAAACTACACTTCTTCTCTCTTTCCTATTACATTGTAAACCCCAAAGGAGTTCTCTTTGGGGGTATTCTCTGCTGTAAATTTGTACATGTGTAGTGTAGAGATAGCTGCTTAGATTTATTTTATTGCAAGTCATTTTCCTGTTTACCCACCTATCTCTGTTACAGACCACCATCTCTGTGACAGAGATTGTTGTGAAGTTAGTTTAAGTATTTCTTTTATTTCTATTTACCCACTATCTTTGTGACAGACCACCATCTCTGTCACAAAGATTGCTGTGAGGTTAGGATAACCTTTTTATTTTCTGTTCACCCACCTATCTCTGTGACAGACCATTATCTCTGTCACATAGATTGTTGTGCGGTTAGGCATTGCTTTAGCCATTTACAGTTTCTTTTAAGTTTCAGTAATTGTTTTATTTTCAGCTAAAGGTAACCATACAACTCACCCATCCTGTGTATCCTCTATCCACTTGTCATCTCCCTTTAGGGACTTCAAGTTGGATATGAAAAGCAGGAGAAGTGGGGGCTTAGCTTAGTGGAAACAACTTTTCTTTTTTCTGTTACAATCACACATATTTTTTTTATTTTTTCAGTCCAAGATCAAGTACCAGCACCTCCCATAAGGGATACCGCTTGGTTGATCTTGTTGACAGCTTAAAATTTACCTTGCATATTAACCACCAAGACTTAAAATTAACCCCTAAAATTTACCAACAAAAGCTTCTCTATTTCCTGCTCCTCTACTCGGTTATCACCCTTCGGGGTACTCGCGAGATACGACAGGGGATAGAGGAGTCTTAGTTTAATAGGCATCCATCTAGCCATTTTTCCTGTCAACTAAAAACAGTGACCTCGAGGGCGACTTGAGGTAGTAGACCGTGGGGGGTCTCTAGGCGCTTTGACGTCCTCCTTGTTGAGCACCAGGCCATTGGGGTTTGACCTGTGAGCTACGGGTGGGCTTTGCTCCCACTTTGTTGAGCGCAACAACACTTCCTCTTTGACTTGAGAAGTACTGGATTGGGGTAGACACACCACCGGTTCTAAGACTAAAATTCAAGAAGAAAAACTTTAATAAAATTTACTAAAATAAACCAAGATACATTGCAAAACGTCCTACAAACACAGGTCATTACTATCACCTTGCTGTTCAAGGTTTTCATTGCAAGCACTTTTATTTTTGCAAGTTCTTCACCTTTTAGTTACAAGCATTTCATTTCAGTTTTCGCAAATTCTTGTGGTGGCATCTCTAATTCATGGTTTAGTAATCTGAGATCTTGTGTAACACAAATTTTTGGGGTAATAGCTTGACATTGTTCCATTATTCAATCTGTTACAACTGTGGATACTGCTAATATTGGTTAACTGCTCATTTTTATTTGTTTAAATTGTTCATAAATATTCATTTGCCACATTGTAACCTTGTTTAATTGGGATAACACCTAAACTGTGGTTTAATTAACTTACATTTCAATTTCAGTTGTAAATTTGTAAAGTTATAATTTTAGACTCCATTTGTAATAGGCACTGGTCTTTATTTATCTCAAGGTCTGCTTGTCATTAAAAGGAAGTCTTTGCATTTGCATGCTGCTTGTCATTCCTTAGATAATTTAAAGGCTTAGCTTCACAAATCTTAATAAAAGATCCCTTTAATTAATTTATAATTAATTAATAAATTTGGAACTTAGTATTCCGTAGGGACTACCCCCCTTGGTTCTGTTGGGATCTAGCCTAAACGGAGGAGTTGTGGACTATGGTGACAGTGGTCCTCAGCTCTAACTTGCCCCCAAGGACACACAAAGCGGGTTGGAGACTTCTCCGTGTCATAAAGTGTGTATTAGGCGGCAACACACCTTATCGAAAAATTGGGTCTAGTCAATTTCTAAAGTTTCAAAGTCCTTAGCATTCATCTTAACAATTACTTTTGAAGGGGAAGTTGGTTCATTACTTTCTTGGCCTCTTTTTTGGTAAGTTGCCACATTAGCAACTTGCATTTTTTCTTTATTTCCTCTCGAGAGTATTTCTAGTCAAATTTTCAGCCACTTCTCTAGGATCTATGCTTCATTTGGTCATTAGAGACACTATAAGAGGCATTCATGACACTGTTCAATCCTCCTACAAAGTTCATAAAGGGGATTTCACTAGATCCTTCTCCATCCTTGTTCGAATTCTGATATCTGAATTCTTGGACCAAAGGACAAGTACTAGGATCATGATCTTACTTGTAACTTGGACACTAGTAATAAGCATCTTCTTCAGCCCCATTGTTGGTATTCAAAGGTATAGGCACTTTTTGTTAATTTCCTTTATAGTTTTCTTGGTTTTTATTAGGAAATTTGTTTGGACGTTGGTTTATCCTTGGTTTGTTCCAACCACCCTCATTTACTCTAGTTTGATTTCTAATTGCACGTTTTCCAAGTTAATCTACCTATTTTGTATTGTTGTGTTATTTTGGACCTCGGTGGTTTCCAATCGTCTAAGTGCTTCGATGATTGCGACCAAAGGATCAATGGGAGGTTTAACTACAATTTTCATCTTGGGTTCATGTTTTGGATGGACAACTCTAGGATTAGGTATGGCATTAAGTTTCCCAACAAAAATCCAATCTTTGTTAAGTAGCAAAGCTTTGGTTTTAACATCCTTGAGATCTGCAGGTTTTAAGTGATTTAGGAACATTCTAAATTGACCTTGATAAGCATTCATGTAATACAACAAAATCGTAGCATCCGAGAGAGCATATTCAATTGGAATTTCCTCAATCAATTTGCTAAACTTGGAGTTAAACTCCTCTACAGTCTCATTTTCACATCTCTTGGTGCAAGTTAATTTATTCACAAAACATATCTAGCATCTCTATTCTCTTGCCATTTAATATTTATCAAGGAGGACTTTTTCACAAATCTTGGAAGGATTTGATACTACTATCAGGGAGACTTTGAAGCCTCGTGTAAGCCTTCTGTCTTAAAACTTTGACAAAAAGTTTGACGACAGCAGCAAGATGATGTACATCATCCAAACATCCCATCAAATCATTGAAAATAACAATATCCCACTGAATTTAGGTAGGTTTTCTATGCTGGGAACATTGTTAGGATGCTCAGGAATGGGAGAGAAGTTGAAAGGTTTATGTCGTTCTATTAATCAAGGGGTAGCCATGACTTGAGGTAAAGGATTTTGTAACGTCCCTTTTCGGATGACCTACCATGAACGACTTATTAGACTATCTAGTTCTTGTAGGCTATAATCAGTGAAAAAGAGAATTAATTAATTATTAATGTTACCTAGGCTAAAAGGACTTTTTAAAGTGACATTAGTAATCAATTTATTTAAAGTGACTTTAAAAAATCCACTTTATGTTAAAGCGAGTAGGAAGTAAAAGTTAAGTCATAAAGCACTCACTTTGAAATTAAAAAGTGAACGGGGATCACTTTTTCATAAAAAGTCACATTTCAATATTTTCATGAGAGAAAAGGTCAAGAGAAGTTGAAAAGTCACAAGGGGGCAAAGTGAAAAGATAAAAAAGAACATGAGAGCTCATTCTCTTATTCTTGTGATTTGCATTTTATGTATTGAGAGCTCTTGAGCTTCTAAAATTCTCTTGGACGAAACCCTAGGAGGAGGAGAAGAGTTTTGATAGTGCGACCTGTTATCATAGATCTTGTAGTTGACTCGATAGATACATCCTATACAGGATGGCAGAGGGGCAGGCAACCAAAGCTATGACCTACGAAAACCCTAACCCCCAAAAGATTGATGGTTGTCATGCCGGTTAAGGATTCCTTCACTTTATGCCACTAGAGAAGCCCAAGTGACAAAGGGGGAGACAAATCACCAGATTAGACTCCCGACGGAAAATTCGTATCAGTACTATTAGGACAAAGATGTTCATTTATCAATCATATCATAATTATCATGTGTTTTATCTTCAAAAGAAGTCAGGTTATTCTGAACATTTTCTTCCTCTGTAAGGATATGATCAAAGTTTGAATCAAAATCCGTATGGCTTGAACATTGACCTAAATTATTATCAATCAGGCAATGATTATGGGGTTGTGCTCTAGAAGGATCTTCAATGGATTTACATCTGAGCGAATCAACTATGGATGAATGATCATTTTGTTCTCCCTCTTTATCTACGCCTTCTTGAGGAAATGATGACGGGGTTCTAACAAGTTCCCCTTCTATATCAATATCAAAGTTATAGTCCTGAAGGGTCGACATTTGCTCATCATTGTTCTCTTGCATCGAAGAGTCATTCAAAGGCATATCGATCGTTGGATCGAGAGAGGAGGAATCAATTTGATAAAGAAAATTGTCAGTAATCTCACTATGGTTATCTTGATCATCTTCATCAGATTGATCGTCAACAAGACAATCATTATTTTGTTGCATGGATTCATTAATGTTTTTACCCCATTCTTCTCTGAATAACTCAGTGAACATGTCGTATCCAGTGATGGATCTCCGTGCTAACATATACAACCAAAAAATGGCATTACCTCCTAAGGATTCACCTAGGGCTCACATATAGACATCTTCATGCTTTGCACCATATGCTTCCATATAATAGCAAACAACATCCAAGTGTTTTTCAATTGATTCGATTGCATTTGCATAGAAATGAGGCAACCCTTCACTGTATCCTTTTGGCATAGGATGAGGTGCCCTAGGAATTTCAGAGAAGTCAAATGGAGAAGTAAGGTTAGCTGAGATTCTGCAGTGAGGATTCATGGCATTTAATGGAGAATCTGCGGTGAGAAGATTTATTGTCGACGTTTCGAACCAAGCGTGGTTCATCTTCAGGACATAGCGATGCTTGGAGATCGTTCCTCTTTCATTGGTGCATTAATACAGAAACCGTCACTTCCACTTGAGATGGCCGACAAGGTTTGTCTTGTTGAAGATTATATTAGGGTTATTATTTTATTTTATTTTATTGTTTTTTGTTTTTATTAATAACCTTAATTAATTTTAGGGTAAATAAAATTTTTTATTAACAAATATTATCTAATAATTAAAATTTTATTAACAAATATAATCCAATAATTAAAATTTTTATTAACAAATGTAATCAAATAATTAATTTTTTTTTTTTTAAAAGCATTTGTTTTTATATGCTTTATAAACTTTGTTTTAATATATAACTTTATAAATTTTTGATTTAATTTAATTTTAATTAATTTAATTAAATTATTTTATTTAACTTTTATATTTTATTTAAATTAAAATAAAAATATTTTAATTTAATTAAGGAAATTTATTAAAATTTTATTTTAGTGAAGGATAATTTAGGGAATTTTAATTTTAGTGAAGGATAATTTAGAGAATTTTAATTAATATATTTTATAAAAGTTTAATTATTAGGTTTTTGATTTTAATTAGGGTAAAATTAGGGAATATTAATTTTAAGTTTAAATATTAGGTTTTTAATTCTTATTTAGCTTGGTTAGGTTAGGCAACCACGATCGGCGAATGGACAGGCCGTCATCTCTGTTTAGGCATTTAGGGTTTTTTACTATCTCATTAGCCTCTCTAATTCTCCTCCTTGACTAGTTGTCGACTTGTGCCAACACTTGCATATCCTCGATTTTAATTGGGTGTTTTGTGTTATGCGAGTGTTCTGCTAAGGCTGACTTGTGGGTTCTATTGAGACGAATATTTGCACAGTGTTCTTTAACCCTAGTTCGGATGGACCGTCTTGTTTCGCCTATGTAGGCTTTCCCACATTAACAAGGAATGAGGTAAACCCCCTTTTTAAGACTTGGGTCAACAAGATCTTTTACTGACCTAAGTAGCTTTCTGATGTTGTTAGGTGGGGAAAAAACTGAGTCAATGTTCATCTTTTTCAGGTGTTTGGCTATTTTGTCTATAGTCCCTTGAATGTAAGGGAGAAATGCCTTATGATCCCCGACTTTCCTCTCTTTAGAAGTAGCCTAAGGTCTGTTTTGCTGGGTTTTTGTAGTTCTTTCAAGGGCTTTGTTGATTTGAGTTAGGTTATAACCATAGCTAAGAAAAACATTGCACAGGTGTTCTTGCTCGGATTCTAGGTGATCATTATCGGAGATCCTTAGGGCTCTAGTGAATAGGGTGTTAAGAACCCCCAACTTCTGGTTTGGGTGATGGTGTGAGAGGGCGTGAAGGTATTGTTATGTGTGGGTTTTCTTCCTGTAAACCTTGTGGGCTATGCCTCCATCCTGTTTCCTGATGACTAGTGTATCCAGAAAATGAAGCGCATTGTTCTCTTCAAACTCTTTTGTGAATTTGATGGAATCAGTTTGGCTATTCAAATGATCAACGAATTTGTCTAATTCTTCCTTCCCATGGGTCCATATTAAGAAGGTATCATCAACAAATCTGGACCACCATTCAGGTTTTGGATTGGCAGAGTTCAAGGCTTTTTGCTCAAAGTTTTCCATGAAAAGGTTGGCTATAATGGGAGAGAGGGGGGAACCCATCGCCAGTGCATAGGTCTGTTCATAAAGTTCACCCATAAAACTAAAAAATGTGGAATTGAGAGTGATTGAGACAAAGGCCTACGAGTTGCGAGGTTTCGGGATCAGTCAGATCTTCTATAACACTGATGGCTTCTTTGATGGGGATCATGGTGAAGAGGGATACTACATCCAAGCTCAATAAAATCTCATTCTCTTCCATATGTCTGTGTTTTATTTTCTCAATAAAGTAAGAGGAGTCTTTAATGAAGGAGCTAGTATTTCCTACTAAGGGTTTTAATTTTTCTGCAAGGAATTTTGCGAGCCTATGGTGTCTACAATGGGTCGGAGGGGGACCCCAGGCTTGTGGATTTTGGGAAGTCCATATATTCTTGGAACCAAGGGGTCAGAGACAATGAGTTTTTTCTTGATCTCCTTATCCAAGGAAGATTTCTTTATGGCTTCGTTAACTCCTTTTATGATCCGATTCAAGGGGTTCTTGTTAAGTTTCTTGTAACAACCACTAGAATCCAAGTGAGATTTCATCTTGGCAATGTAGTCTTCTTTGTTGAGAATCACCGTAGCTCCTCCTTTATCAGCCTTCAAGATCTCAATATGGTCATTCTTTTTGAGTTCTCTGAGGGCTCTGCTTTCTTCCCTGGAAATGTTGGGTTTGGGTGGTTTTGCTCTTCTTAGGGTTACGGCACAATCTTGTCGTACCTCTTCAGCTTCATTTTCATTTTCTGGAAGGTGCCTAATGCTATCTTCAATGCTACATATGATGTCTTCTACTGGAATCTTTTTTGGAGCAATGGCAAAATTAAGACCTTTCTCAAGGAGTCTTCTGGCGGGCATGTTTAGTTCAAATGTTGAGAGGTTGACGACCAATCTATTGGGATCCTTGGTTGTGAATTTATGGTTAATGTTGCCTTCAATTTTGTGGTTGTTGTTTCCCCTTTTTTGGTTAATGTTGCCTTCAATTTTGTGGTTGTTGTTCCCCCTTTTATTATTATGATGGTAAACGTCCCTGGTTAGTGCATTATTGTGATCATCAACTTGGTCTTGGTGCCATGGGATACTGAATCTCTGTTCCTGCGTGTGTATATCGTTGTTTATAATGGCAGTGTTGCACGTTTCCTCACGGTCCAATCCATTCTTTTGTGTGTTGATATTTAGATTGGCAATCTCAACATTGGCTAAGTTGCGCTCATTTCTTGGCCAGCGAACAAAGTAGGCGTTGTTATCAACATTCGTTATGTTGAAGGCTATGTTGAATGCTATGTTGGAGGCCAGCCTCACGCCCTACACCGTGTTGGATGGCACGCTTCGAGCAATGTTCATGTTGCATTCTACATTAACCTCCCCTTTCGCTACATTGGAAGTCAAGCTCTCTACAATAGCTGCGTTGGAGTCTAATTTGGGTGTTGCGCTGGGTGTCGCGTTGGAAGCCATCGTTTTATGTTTTCTGGAGCTCACAGCAATTGCTAAATTGGAGTGTTCATAACCAGATTCGCTGTCTTCACAATCGGATGCGGTGGCCTCACCATTCGCTGTGTTCGATTTTACATTCGCTGTGTTGGAGTCGGAGACTATATTGGGTGCAGTGCTGGAATCCATCTCTTTATGCTTTCTGGCACCTATCGAAACGTGGCTCCTCTCTAGAAAGTTTTGAGGGTTATTTTCGCTATCGGATCTCAACTCATTCGCTTTTCTGGACGAGCTATCAGCCATCGCTGTCTTGGAGTCTTCATAATCTGCTTTGCTGGGTGTTGCGTAGGCCTCACCATTCGCTGTGTTAGATTTTACATTCGCTGTGTTGGACTTTACACACGCGGTGTTGGAGTCGGAGACTATATTGGGTGCAGCGCTGGAATCCATCTCTTTATGCTTTCTGCCATTTATCGAAACGTGGCTCCTCTCTAGAAAGTTTTGAGGGTTATTATCGTTATCGGATCCCAACTCATTCGCTTTTCTGGACGAGCTATCAGCCATCGCGGTATTGGAGTCTTAATAATCTGCTTTGCTGCGTGTTGCGTAGCGTGCTGTGTTGTGAGCCAGAATATGATTTGGTTCATGGGTAACGCTCTCTTCCAGGTTGTGTGAGTTGTCACTGTCCAAAATAGTTTGCTGTTCAAGTTTAGACAGTTTTGAATCATGTTTGGCCCTTAATTTCTTGGAAATCATATCAACTCTTCTAGTCGAACAACGATCCCAGTAATCCAAAGTGATTTTATCTACATAATTTGCTAGCTGGGTATGTAATAGCAGGAGATGGCGATCCAGCTTGTCCAGGGCACACCTAAGACTCCTAATCTGATCACGTACCAACATGAAACCCATCTTCTTAAAGAGCAGAAATGAAAGATGGGCAATCTTTTTGCATTTATCAATCTGAAGTTTTTCCAGGCGCCTCAATTCTCTCAGGGTTTCCGCTCCATACCGGTAAGAAATAAGGTTAGCTGAGATTCCGCAGTGAGGATTCATGGCATCTAATGGAGAATCTGCGGTGAGAAGATTTATTGTCGACGTTTCGAACCAAGCGTGGTTCATCTTCAGGACATAGCGATGCCTGGAGATCGTTCCTCTTTCATTGGTGCATTAATACAGAAACCGTCACTTCCACTTGAGATGGTCGACAAGGTTTGTCTTGTCGAAGGTTATATTAGGGTTATTATTTTATTGTTTTTTGTTTTTATTTAACCCTAATTAATTTTAGGGTAAACAAAATTTTTTATTAACAAATATTATCTAATAATTAAAATTTTATTAACAAATATAATCTAATAATTAAATTTTTTATTAACAAATGTAATCTAATAATTAAAATTTTAATTTAAAATTTTATATTTAAATTTTTTTTAAAAAGCATTTGTTTTTATATGCTTTATAAACTTTGTTTTAATATATAACTTTATAAACTTTTGATTTAATTTAATTTTAAGTAATTTAATTAAATTATTTTATCTAACTTTTATATTTAGTTTTAATAAAAATATTTTAATTTAATTAAGGAAATTTATTAAAATTTTATTTTAGTGAAGGATAATTTAGGGAATTTTAATTTTAGTGAAGGATAATTTAGGGAATTTTAATTAATATATTTTATAAAAGTTTAATTATTAGGTTTTTTATTTTAATTAGGATAAAATTAGGGAATATTAATTTTAAGTTTAAATATTAGGTTTTTAATTCTTATTTAGCTTGGTTAGCGTAGGCAACCACGATCGGCTAATGGACAGGCCATCATCTTTGTTTAGGCATTTAGGGTTTTTTACTATCTCAATAGCCTCTCTAATTCTCCTCCTTGACCAGTTGTCGACTTGTGCCTCACCGCAGATTCTCCATTAGATGCCACAAATGGAGAAGGTTTAGCTTGCTACCTAACAAATTTGTTTATTTGAGTCGGGTACCTAATAGGACTACAAGGATCATTCACTTGATGCTTACTCATTAGTCCACTTGAGATGGTTGGGAAATCTTTATTGCGTGGGTGGATATTATAAGGATTGTGATAATTAGATTCATACCCATAATCATGGTCAAGATCATCCTCATACCAAGAATCTGACCTCCATCTATCCCTTTCGTTTATTTGCCTTCTAGCTTCATTTATACTTGCGGTTAATTCCCTCATGCGTTGGATAAATACATCTGAATTCATTATGATTTATGGGATGGGTTCGCTTCTTAGTGGATTCGCGTTGTGGAGTCGCTAGGTGAACAAATTGTCGTGTTCACCAATGGATAATGTCATAGGATTGGTAAGTGAACTCATGCAGTGACTGTAAATATTTAAACATATAAAACACAATCACTGAAATTAGACCGGATGTGATATGAATGATAAAAGATGTAAGTACATTTGCAGACACCGAAGGTAAAATAGGTGAACCAAGGTAAGCCTCTACCTCCTCGGCAACGACGCCAAAAATGTTATCACAGATCTTGTAGTTGCCCCAATAGATAAATCCTATACAGGATGGCAGAGGGGACCATGCAATCGAATTTATGACCTACGAAAACCCTAATCCCCAAAATATGGATGGTTGTCACACCGGTTAAGGATTCCTTCGCTTTATGCCACTAGAGAAGTCCAAGTGACAAAGGGGGAGACTCGAATCAATTCTGAAAGGAAAGATCCAAGACAAATCACCAGATCAGACTCCTGACGGAGAATTCGTAAGGTGAGTGTCTGAAACCTTAGATTTAAGGATGAGCCACAAATTAAGGATACCTGAGTGGTGGGGTGGTTATTCGAGATTTGAAATGTCACTCATGTGATTAAAACATATGGCTTATAAAAATTGAAGTTAGATCTAGGATTGTAGTGTACTGGTTCAAATAATCAAACTCAGATCTTGGGGTGATTTAAGTAGATGATTGAAAAAACTCCAGGACGAAGCTGATGTAGACACTGAGAGGGGGGTGAATCAATGTAAAGCAATTTTTACAACTTTTCTTGACCTGTCACAGTTAGCTATTACTCTACCAATCTCATAATCAATTCATAAACTTTATCATTCACATATCATAGCATTTAACTTATCAAGAACCATAACACAGAAGAACACCACACCATATATATTTGTAATCTTTTTATATTAGTTTGATTCGGCTACAACTGTTAGGCAAAATCAGCACCTACTGATACATAGAGCACTTACTCTGCATCCAGGACCCTGCCTGGTTTTCTTAGACCCTGCTAAGAAGGGTTTGAGGTATCCTAACCTCAGGAGCAAGTCAAGCTTGCTTTTACAATACAGTATACTTGTGTCACACATGAAATCTCTGTCACATCAAAGCTGCTCATCTGCTGCAATAGTCTTCTCAATCTTCTCTGTTCATCTTCTGCTGGTCAACACTATTCATCACTGCTGGTCAATCTTTGCTGCTGGTCATCATCAACGCTGCTTATCATCCCTGCTCAACACACATCAACTCTGCTGGACCATACTGCTGATCATCTGCTCAACACTCTCATCAATCCTGCTGCAACATACTTCTCAATTTTCGCTGTTCATCAATACCTGCTGCCAAGTCATCAAAGTCTGCTAATCTCTGCTCATCATCTCTGGTTAATCTGCTCATCAATATTTGGTCAATTGGTCACTACTG
>LPNX010983381.1:18313-63081 GCA_001517045.1 Pseudotsuga menziesii | reverse complement strand
ATGTACTCTGCTGTAACACTAACAACACTGTGTTATCTCTGCTCAAGAACATGTCACTGCCTTGTCATCAATCTATTCACAGTCTTATCATGTCAAACTGTTTAGAACTATGTCACTATAACTTGTTACTGTTGTCAGTTTTCTAGAGATGGTAGTTCATATATTTCAAAGACACATAATTAACTTGTCCACAGTCATATCACCAACCTCACGTCATCATAAGTTAGGTCTGCACATGGCTTTGTTTATCAGCCTCTTTCAACAACCCTTTGGACTCCACATCTAGGATATTTATGGCTTATGTAGGAGACCCTAGACAAGATCAATCCTTAAACATTGAAGGCGTTCATGATTACTGAAGAAACTGTAGATGACCCCAAACTTTGGAAATACGCTGTGAAAGACCTCAATCTGAGTCAAACTCAGACTATGGATGAAACTGCCACTGTAGATGACCTTGGACAGTGAACTCCATGCAAGTCCAATCTTAGATTGTGTATTCAACTTGGTCTCTAGGGCTGTCCATTCTTCAAAGGATTGTCATCATCGTCATGCTTTATCTATGCATGTTTTATATTGTGGAAGCCTTCAAACAATCCTCGAACTTTTCATGCTCATGATCAATCTCGGATGTCATTCAAACTCAGAGTTGTGTACCCAAAGCAAGTCCAAAAAGGAATTGACAGTTGTAAAAGATGTCAAAACTGTGTGTGTAAGCAAAACAAACCTGACTTAGTCAATCTGCCTTCACTTTAGCTTCCTCAGTGCATTACGACCATCCAAGTTCAGAGTTCACTTTCATTGTATGCATACATGTAGTGGTTATTATACACCTGCGTATTTGTTTTTCATACACCAATAAATTAGAGCTAAAATTTTCAACGTTTGTTGCTGACCTTACCTCACTTCCATGCCTGAATTAAAATATCAGACCTCAAAGATTCGAGACTGTTTTAGACTCCCTCAAATTCGGGTCTGTGTAGGTCTGCTATAGAAGACCCCAATCAAAACAACCTCTGACTTGTGTGTGCAAAAAAAGGACCTCAACTTCTGCTCTAACTCGGGACTGTGGACATCCTCCAAGAGTTTAAGACTGTATCACACTCTCAGAGTGTTCATTCTTCAGAACTCGGACTGTGTGAAAGAAGAGGCAGCAAAACTCAGGCTGCAATTTAATGAATCTCAGGCCTGTGTTTTCTTCAAGGTTCAGGACTGGTATACTGCACTGCAGAAACCCTAGGACAAGTCCAAAACTGGACTGTCACAAATAGCTCAAAAATGTGGACTGTTCAAGCATAAAACTCGGACTGTTCAGGACAAATTAAGACTGTTTGATGAAGCAGTCAATCTCCTAAAACCAGACCGTCATCAACCACTAAATCGGGACTGTCATAACCCACAATGTCATGACCTCGGGACTGTTTTCCTTCCACGAAAAACGAGTTGCTCCCACGAAAATTTCATTTGTCTGCTGCTGCTAACTATCCAAAAAATTTCCTGTTGCCCCGAAATTCTCCTGCGGCTGCCTCAGACAATATTTCAGAGCTCCTCCGAATTCACATTGCAAACATGAAAACTTTGAGAGGGTATTTATACTAATTCTCCTCCATAAATTGCTGAGCCGACTTTTAATTTTATTATTTTTTAATGGAGCCGACTTGTAGATATTGTATGGGCCGACTTCACATTTATTTCTGGGCCGACATTTGTATTTCTGGGCCGACATAACAATTTGATTTTTAATTAAATGGAGCCGACCTTACAGAAAAGAGTTTCCACGTCATTTTGCACATTGATTGAGTGAAGGCTGTTCACTAGCCATTGTTCACTAGCCATGTCCATAGAAAGAGCTGGGCTTGAGGATACTTCTATGCAAGGCCCTGGCTTAGCCATCATAATCAAAGACAGGGGCTCCATGGCCTTCATGGGCATCAATGACAACTGAAAGAGCTCCACACAAGCTTGTCCACTACAAAGGCAATAGTGGCTCCACGACCTTCATGGGCATCAATGATAACTGAAAGAGCCAAGCCACATGTTGGCATCAATGACAACTTTATCAACAGCTGATATTAACAATTATGGCTTCTTGGACACTGGCTGATTCACCAGTGAAAAATACCCAGATGAAACCGGACAAAAACAAAGGGAAAATGGCTGACTTGCTGAAGGAAGGGCGTTTTCTCCCAGACAGAGACCAGTGCCTAGAGGGTGGCAGAGGAGTCCAAGCTGGACGTTTTTGAAGGAGAAAGGGTTTTTTAGTATGCCGCACAAAACTCAGATCGCCAAATTTGCAAATTCCCAGTGCAAATTTGTCCGATGATTTTTCCTAATGCTAAATGGGGGTTTTTCAGTGAAAATTATTAATGGGCAATGCATGAAAATCAAAAGATGGAGAACTTACCTAAGAAACGTACCTGAATCATTGCTGATGACCTCCTAGATGATGAAGAATGCCTTTCTTGAGAGCAAATAAGATTTCCGAACAAGCTTTTGATGAAGTGTTGCTTCAGCCAATGTCCCTAGTGCCCATGTTTGCTTGCCAGACCAAGGAAAATCAGTCAGTATGGCAAATAAATGGGAAATGCAAGCTAAAAGAAGTACACGAAGAAGAAATCATAAGGAAGTTCAACTCCCTGATAACCAATTGCCGAGATCAAACAACAAGGTGAGTGCCCCCACCAATGCGCCTATCTCAGAATTGCCTCCTTTAACCTGCAAGTTAAACGGGTACAAGGAAAGATACAAAAACTATGTTGGATTTATCTTAGTGCAGAAGAAAAGCAATGCTAGTCATCAACTCATTCATTCATCAAGCAAGTGGATAAGTGTGTAGTCCCAGACAAAATCTCTTGATTTCAATTCCGTTGCCAAAGCTCATGAAATACATTGGGGGGGTCACCTCTCTTAAATAGTTTGAGAGAGACATAAACCCTAACTCACTTTATCATCCAACGATTGAGATTAAAACATCATCAACGATGGAGATCATTAATACATCAATTAATACATGTGTAACGTCCCCGACCCTCCGACCGGCGAAGAGGACGCTACCATACACCAAACATCCGGGCAACTAGCCCCATGAACATGTACATACGTATAAAAACCGAAATGCTTGAAACATAAAACATACTAAGATGCATAATCATACATATACTTGGCGGAAGCAAAACATACAATTCAACATTCAACATGTCCATCATCATAATTCATTAACAGTAAATATGATTGCAAAGCAGAATAGTTACAAATACATATCTTATAAGAACTGTCCCGCAACCAGCTACGTCGCTGCAACGTTCCACCCAACCATAGGCCAGCGTGCTCCTTAATCTCTCAGCAACGCTGCCACCCCCGAGCCGGGCATGATTCCCCAAGGAATAAGGAACTAGTAGGCTTACACATAGCCAAGGATAACAAAACATTCAAGGATACACAATCCAGCCAAGCCAACGTAGTTGGGTTTATCAGGCAAACAACAGATCAACGAAGCCAACACAGTTGGGTTTATCAGGCCATCTAGGAGCTAGGAAAGGCTAAATGCTAAGTTGGTGAGCTCATTGAAGAGCTAAGGACACCTACACCAGAACTAGCCTGACTTCTAGGACACCCAGACACACCCAACACAAGGAAATCAGTCCCTTCTCTGCTACACAGTCCCTCAGGCCTTGACCTCCCTTCCAATGCTATTCAGGGGTTGTGGAGAAGAAAGCCAACCCTCTGGCTCTGTCTGTATGGTTCCCAAACCCACCAGGTTTGTCAAGCAAACCAAGCCCTCATCCCCACTCCAACACAGTTCGAAGACCAACCACTGCATACACGCAGCTGGACAAGCGATTTACAGCTTGGACAGGGGAAAACAAATCCTGAGTCGTTCTTGGTCCTATCGTGGCCAAAACGACTCCACAATAACCTACAACAGATACTGCTATGTAAAGGAAAACACAACCAACAGACTTGGGAAGGCAACGGCTTCGGTCTCGTACTGAAACACCGGATAAATTACGCAGTCCGAACAATGGAAAGAAAACAGACTCTCAGTTTGGGCAGAAGAAAACATGCAACCCTACCGAAATCATGAATGGCTTCCTCACAGTAAGGTCGTGGGTGACAGTCCTCCGTTTTCCCAGCTTTGCGTGAGTGAAAAACCACCCAAGACTCCTGTGCGTGAGAGGGTGAACAGAAGAACACCGTCTGCCTGAGGAAACAATGAGAAATCCCCCCCAATCGGTTGCGTGAAGAAAAAGCAGAACGTTTCTGTGTGAGGAGGTGAGCAAGATCCCCCCCCAGCCTGTGCGTGAGGAAGAGTAGAAGCCCCCCGAGAATATCGCGTAGTGGTGTTTCTCTTACCCACGTGAAGGTGGAGAGACGGCTGGTGGAGTGGGCGTGTGGCAAAGACTAACAGTCCTGCCACCCACCACTTCCCAACAATAACTGCCTCCAACTAACAAAAGGAGTTTTAAATGGGTGACTGACACATGGCTCCCCCCACAGGCTCAAGGTTTGACAATTCCCCCCCTCCTCATCCTTAGGAAAGTCATGCCCTTTTCATTATAGTTGCATTGAACATAGCTGGTTGGGGTTCTTTTAATTAAAATGCATAGTTACATGATGCCACAACTTAATATGTGCCGTATATCCCGATATACCATCGGTAACAATTCCAATCACCGAAACATAACATAACCAAATCAATGGTGGGGCTTTTGCCTTTAGCTTCGCACCATGATTATTTAAAATATATATGTATCATGTATATTTAATGCATCGGGCTCAAAACCGGGGTGTTACATTCCCCTCCCCCTTCAGTAGCACTGTCCTCAGTGCTTTACAAAATTTGAACAAAATGCTACACTGGTACCGCCTCAGTGTTTCGCAGAATTGAACAAAAATGGATGTGCCAATCGCATGGCATCCTCCAGCTCCCACGTAGCCTCTTCAGGTCCGTAGTGCTCCCATTGCACCTTTACCTGCCCTATGGCCCGGTTCCGGAGCATTGTGACCTTCCTGTCGAGGATGCGCATTGGCTCGATTTGGAACTCTCCCTCGGGTTCCACCTGAATCACATCCCAATTTATCACATGGTTAGGATCATGCACATATCTCTTAAGCAAAGAAACATGAAAAACATTATGAGCTATAGTACTAGCAGGCAATGCAAGTCTATATGCAACTGGCTCTATTCTTTCAAGCACTTCAAATGGCCCACAATATCTTGGTGACAGCTTGGCACAACTTTCAAGCTTCAAGGAACTCTTCCTTGCCCTCAAGCTGAGGTAGACATGATCCCCTCAAGCTGAGGTAGACATGATCCCCAACACTGAACTGCCTGTTCACCCTATGCTTATCTGCATAGCTTTTCTGTCTGTCCTGTGTTGCTTTCAGATTCTGCCTGATCTTTACAACCTCTTGCTCCATTTCCTTGAGCAATTCTGGTCCAAACACAACCATGTTCACTGGATTATCCCAAGTCACTGGTGTCCTACACCTTCTTCCATACAAAGCTTCATACAAACTCATCCCCAAGGATGCCTGCTGTCCATTGTTATAAGCAAACTCTACCAAGTGTAAGTAATCTTACCACTTGGTTGGTTTGTCCATCACATACATGCGAAGCATGTCTTCAAGCACCTGATTAACTCTCTCTGTCTGCCCATCTGTTTGAGGATGGTATGCAGTGCCGAAGTTTAGCTTTGTACCCAAATCTGCAAACAACCCCTTCCAAAAATTGGAAGTGAACTTGACATCTCGGTCAGAGACTATTGCCTTTGGCAATCCATGCAATTTGAAAATCTCCTTCATGAAGATCTTTGCAATGTCACCAGTCTTATGCATAGACTTCACCGGTATAAAATGTGCTGCCTTTGTCAACTTGTCTACCACAACCATGATGGAATCATGTTGTCTCCAAGTCATCGACAATCCTGTAATAAAATCCATGGAAATAACTTCCCATTTCCATTCCGGAACTGACAAAGGCTGTAACAAACCTGCTGGGTGTTGATGCTCAATCTTTACCTATTAACATTTCATGCACCTCGAAATGTATTCAGCCATGTCCTTTTTCATTCCTGGCCAAAAATATTGCTTTCGGGCTGTAGCATTTGTCTTCTGGTATCCTGGGTGACCGGAATACGGAATTTGATGGATTTCATCCATAACAACTCTCCTCAAATCTGCTACATTTGGAATGTAAATTCTACCTTTATAAGTAAGAAGTCCATCCTCTTCCAATTTATATCCCTCGTACCTCTTCTCAAGACTTTGCTGCTGCAACTTGTCTTTTCCTAGCTCATAGAATTCATCTCCGACAGTACAATTTACAACCTGCTGCCTCAAATCTGATTGGCAAATACTAAGGGATGCCACATGCATTTCCTGCACCTTTTTGCTGAGTGCATCAACTACCTTATTCTCTTTTCCCTTTATGTGCTTAATTTCAAAATCGAACTCACATAAAAACTCCAGCCATCTTGCTTGCCTAGCATTCAGAGTAGGCTGATCAAATAGATACTTCAGACCACAATGGTCTGTTCTGAGCTCAAATTTTCTACTCATCAAGTAATGCCTCCACATCTTGAGAGCATGTACTTTGGCTGCAAGCTTTAGGTCATGAGTGGCATAGTTCTTCTCATGTTCCTTCAGCTTCCTCGACTCATAACATATCACGTGGTTACCTTGCATAAGGACTCCTCCAAGCCCTTGTCTGCATGCATCGGTACATACCACAAAATCTTTCTCTAGATCTGCAACTTTCAATACTGGTGCACTGGTGAGAAGATTCTTCAACCGATGGAAGCTTTCTTCACACCTCGAGGTCCATTCAAACTTTATCCCCTTCTTTTGCAAAGAAGTGATGGCATGTGCAACTTTGGAGAATGCTTCAATGAATCTCCTGTAGTATCCTGCAAGTCCCATAAAAGATCTTACATCTGTCACATTTCTTGGAGTAGGCCAATTCATAATGGCTTCAATCTTTTCAGGGTCCACAGATATACCCTCTTCTGAGATAATGTGACCCAATTACTGAATTCTATCTCTGTAGAAGTCACACTTACTCAGTTTTGCATACAGCTGATGCTCTCCGAGCAATTGCAATGTCAACCTCAAATGCTCTTCATGTTCTTCCTCATTCTTAGAATAAACAAGAATGTCATCAAGGAAAACAAGAACAAACTTGTCTAAATATCTGCTAAAGACACTATTCGTGAGGCACATAAATGTAGCTGGTGCATTTGTGAGACCAAATGGTACCACTACAAACTCATAATGCCCATACCTTGTCCTGAAGGCTGTCTTATGAATGTCTTCATCCTTGATTCTCACCTGATGGTAACCAGACCTCAAGTCAATCTTGGAAAATACCTTTGCTCCTCTCATTTGATCAAAGAGGTCATCAATCTTAGGCAAAGGATATTTATTCTTCATAGTAACCTTGTTCAACTGTTTGTAATCAATACATAACCTGAGTGTACCATCTTTCTTCTTTACAAACAGAACCGGTGCTCCCCAAGGAGACACACTCGACCTGATCTACTTCTTTTCCAACAACTCTTGCAGTTGCATCTTCGACTCTAGCGTCTCCGGTGAACTCATCCTGTAGGGTGTCTTGGACACTGGTGCTGCTCCTGGCACAAGTTCAATGGTGAAATCAATGTCCCTTTTTGGAGGAATCCCTGGAATCTCATCAGGAAACACATCCTTGAATTCTTGTAACACCTGATAGTTCTCCAACCTAGGAGTTTCATCTCCTGTTGCCTCCAAAATATGAGCTGCATATAACTGGCAACCCTTCCTACAGAACTTCTTTAACTGCATTGCTGAAACCTGCCTTACTGAAATTACCTTTGGAATACCTTTCACAACCACTGGGTTTCCTTCTTCATCCATGCATTCAAAAGTCTTATTAAAACAGTCAAGCTTCACTCTGTGAGCTTCTAACCAATCCATTCCAATGAGAACATCATAGGAACCAAGTGGTAGAACATTCAGATCTACACAAGTGATCAATCCATTCATGACCAATGGACATTTCTCTACCACTTCGCTGACTTTTCTCTTAGTCCCAGTGGCTAGCTGAACTAACCAGGATTTTCTATGCGTTACTTTCTTAAAAGCACAAATCTCCACTACTCTAGGAGTAATGTAACTGTGAGTAGAACCATGGTCAATTAAAATAGAAATGGATTGTTCAACAATCTTACCTGCAACTTCAACCACAGTTGACTGGTGATTTGCCTGGCGGTCTTCCAGTGCTGCATAAATCCTAGGGACTGCCCTTGCTATTTGACCCACCGTTTCTGCTTCTTGCATGTTATAAGCTGGTCTTGCACTCTCATTCTTGAGTGGACAATATCTGTGCTAGTGGGGTCCTTCACATTTCCAACATTTGAGTGGTCCTTTATTCTGGGGTGGATCAAAGGCTTTCCACCTGTCACTCCAACTGGATTACTCGCAGCTTGGGATGGCTGCTTCTGCTGGTTCCTGAATCTAGAAGGTTTGAAACCTTTTTTTCTTTGGTCAAAATTCTCATTCTTCTTGTCCTTCCATGCCTTATGGTAATCAGGTTTACCTTTGCTTTGCTCATAGCAATACTTAGCCTTCCTTATTGCCTCTTCAAGAGTTCTAGGTTCGTAAAACTCAATTCTATCTTTGTAAGACTGAGGCAATCCACTCAGAAATCGCTGGACCTTCACTTTCTCATCTCTGATGCACCAGACATACCTCAATAATTCCAAGAACTTATTTGCATATTCATCCATGGTCTGCTGTCCCAATCTCAGCTCATGGAACTCCTTAATCTTGTCATCATAATACTTGTCAGAGAGGTATTTCTGCTTGAAATACTTCTTGAACTGTTTCCACTTCAGTCTCCTTTCATTGATCCGCTTTACTTGCTTGAAGTGTTTCCACCAAATGGATGTTCTTCCATTCAGATTGAATATGGCAACTCTTGCCTTCATATTTCCTGAATAGTCCTGAACTTGAAAGTACTTCTTTATCCCAAGAAGCCAAGCTTCAACCTCTTGTCCAGTCTTTATCTCACCATCAAATGTAGGAGGTTTAGCTTTCTTAAATTCATCCCAAGAGCGATCTCTATGGTGTCTCATTCTCTTTCTTTTATGAGAGGATGAGCTTGTATCCCCATTGGATTCTTCAGAGTTAGATGATCCACTAGAAGTCCTTCTCCTTCTCCTAGTACTGCTTTTACTGCCTTTTGGTTTTGCTGTACCCCGTCCAGAGTCTATCTTTCTTTGCAAGTCTGTCAAACTCTGCAACATGGCAGCATTCAACTGATGCTGCTCTTCTTGGGCTTTAATCAAGCTTCTCATTGTGGCTGCAACATCTGACGGTGTCTCTTGGAATCTCCTTCCATTAGACTCTGTGTCATCATTTCCATTACGGACATTTTCTCCCATGGCATCTGTCACACGCTCGTACGAATCTCGAGCATCATATCCGTCATGGGTTCTTATGACTGAATCACCACTTACCAAACTGCAATTTTTGAAATACTGCTCTTGAAGGTGACTATGATTCTGCAAACGTGTTAGGTACAAAAACTGTTAGATACATACCTTGATGAAAACATAACTACTTACCTTTTCCTGGAGAAAAATTATAAATAACAGTTTTGCTTAAACACACAAAATTCTCTTCTTGTTTAGCCCTGTATTCCACTGACAATCTGCGGGAAAATCCACTGAAAAACAACTGGAATCTGTTGAGGAATCCACTTTGAAAAACCCAAATTTCCTTGCATAAAATCGGGTCTCATCCCAACTAAAATTCCGACGTTTCGACGGTCAAAAAAACTTGTTTTCTCTGCTAATTATTGGCGCTCTGTTCCTCTATTTTTCTCCGGCGTGTCGGGTCTGTAGTTATCTAAGCCTCCGAACTTTATCGGCGATGCCAAGGATTGTCGCATATCGGCAATCGGATGCACTGTGCATCGGGGAAATAAATCCTTAGGCATCCGCGACAGCGGCAATCAAACTCACTGTGGTTTCCGCGGACCGTAACTCTGTTGGCGGTCGGAACTCCTAATCACTGTGTGTTGGCGATTCAGGCTGAATGTGCCCGCTGTGTCGGCGACTTAGAACACTAAAATTTTCCGACATTTCGGTGATCCAATAGCAAGTCTCCTTCGGCACTCATCGGCGGCCATAACAACTAACCCTTTCCGCTGTATCGGCGGTTTCAACATCTATAGTTTTTCGTAGTATCGACAATCGGATGCGTTATTCATCGGGTGCTCAGTCCCTTAGGCAGCCGCAACGGCGGGTGGCGATCTCACTACGGGATCTGCGGACTATAAACTCATTCGCTATCGGAACAACTGACCCCTGCGGCATAGGTGGTCGGAACAACTAACCACTATCGGCGGTTGAAGCCTCTATCCGTCGGAAGGATAATCCACTAGACAGCTGCAACGGCGGACGCATGAACAACTAATTTCTTCTGATATCGTTCATCGGCGGTCTAAACAGCTAAAAAGGGTCGACGTTTCGGCGGTTCCGTCCACTAACTTCCGTCGATCGCCGATGGTCTTCGACACTTAGACAAATTTTCAAATTTTTTTCCTCTTCTTGCCACCACATCGGCTGATTCATCATCTAAATTTCGCCGACGGTCTCGACTAAGTGAGCTGGTGTTTCGGCGGTCTTCACGAGATCTCCGTTGATGTTTCGGCGGTTCCTTCAACTAAATTTCGCTGATTCGTCTAACTAAATCTTCGGCGAACTTCTCTTTCCTCCGTCGACGTGTCATCGTCAACTTCATCGTCTATTTGTCGACGATCCCATCTTCTATTCATCGCCGACGGCGGTGACGTTTTGGTGACCCCATCACCTAAGCATCGACGATCCCATCAGCTAAACTTCGTCGATCGCCGATGGTCTCACGACTTAGAAGTTTTCTCAAAAATTTTTCTCTTCGTCTTTTCTCCGCCAATGTTTCGGCGATCCTTAGCCCTACGGAGCTGTCGTTTCGACGATCTCTTCATCTATCCTTTATTGATTGCTGACAATCTGCGTCGGGTGGTCTTCTGACAAGCTCTCCGCTGCATCGGAAGAGCTTTCTACTTAGTCTTCCGATGAGCCGACGGCCTAAGACTTAGAAATTTTTTTGTGGAATTTTTCTGATCTTTGCTGGGCAGAAGGTAACCTGCCTCTGCTAGCGGATCTTTCATGGCCCCTTCAGGTCCATGCTGCAACCTGTAGCTCTGATACCACACTGTAACATCTCCGACCCTCTGACTGGCGAGAAGAGGACGCTACCATACACCAAACATCCGGGCAACTAGCCCCATGAACATGTACATACATATAAAAACCGAAATGCTTGAAACATAAAACAAACTAAGATGCTTAATCATTCATCAGCGAAAACAAAGCATACAATTCAACATTCAACATGTCCATCATCATAATTCATTAACAGTAAATATGATTGCAAAGCAGAATAGTCACGAATACTTATCTTATAAGAACTGTCCCGCAACCAGCTACGTCGTTGCAACGTTCCACCCAACCATAGGCCAGCGTGCTCCTTAATCTCTCAGCAACGCTGCCACCCTCGAGCCGGGCATGATTCCCCAAGGAATAAGGAACTAGCAGGCTTACACATAGCCAAGGATAACAAAACATTCAAGGATACACAATTCAGCCAAGCCAACGCAGTTGGGTTTATCAGGCAAACAACAGATCAGCCAAGCCAACACAATTGGGTTTATCAGGCCATCCAGGAGCTAGGAAAGGTTAAATGCTAAGCTGGTGAGCTCATTGAAGAGCTAAGGAGACACCTACACTAGAACTAGCCTGACTTCTAGGACACCCACACACACCCAACACAAGGAAATCAGTCCCTTCTCTGCTACACAGTCCCTCAGGCCCTAACCTCCCTTCCAGTGCTATTCAGGGGTTGTGGAGAAGAAAGCCAACCCTCTAGCTCTGTCTGTGTGGTTCCCAAACCCACCAGGTTTGTCAAGCAAACCAAGCCCTCATCCCCACTCCAACACAGTCCGAAGACCAACCACTGCATACACACAGCCAGACAAGCGATTTACAGCTTGGACAGGGGAATACAAATCTTGAGTCGTTCTTGGTCCTATCGTGGCCAAAACGATTCCACAATAACTTGCAACAGATACCGCTATGTAAAGGAAAACACAACCAACAGACTTGGGAAGACAACAGCTCCGGTCTCGTACTGAAACTATGGATAAATTACGCAGTCCGAACAATGGAAAGAAAACAGACTCTCAGTCTAGGCAGAAGAAAACATGCAACCCTACCGAAATCGTGAACGGCTTCCTCACTGTAAGGTCGTGGGTGACAGTCCTTCGTTTTCCCAGCTCTGCGTGAGTGAAAAACCACCCAAGACTCCTGTGCGTGAGAGGGTGAACAGAATAACACCGTTTGCGTGAGGAAACAATGAGAAATCCCCCCCAATCGGTTGCGTGAGGAAAAAGTAGAACGTTTCTGTGTGAGGAGGTGAGCAAGATCCCCCCCCCAGCCTGTGCGTGAGGAAGCGCAGAAGCCCCCGAGAATATTGCGTAGTGGTGTTTTTCTTACCCACGTGAAGGTGGAGAGACGGCTGGTGGAGTGGGCGTGTGGCAAAGACTGACAGTCTTGCCACCCACCACTTCCCAGCAATAACTGCCTCTAACTAACAAAAGGAGTTTTAAATGGGTGACTGACACATGGCTCCCCCCACAGGCTCAAGGTTTGACAATTCCCCCCCTCCTCATCCTTAGGAAAATCATGCCCTTTTCAATATAGTTGCATTGAACATAGCTGGTTGGGGTTCTTTTAATTAAAATGCATAGTTACATGATGCCACAACTTAATATGTGCCGTATATCCTGATATACCATTGGTAACAATTCCAATCATCGAAACATAACATAACCAAATCGATGGTGGGGCTTTTTCCTTTAGCTCCGCACCATGTTTATTTACAATATATATGTATCATGTATATTTAATGCATCGGGGTCAAAACCAGGGTGTTACAACATGGATCAAGTGACTAGGTCAAAGATGGGGCACACTTTCCTCAAGGACGCCTCTCTAAAGTGAAATGTCACAAATAACATAAGATATGACATGATACATCATAGGAGGGGGTCACTAGGGGTTTAATTCACCCTAGGCCCCTTTACAACTTCATAATATGGGATATAACAATGAAATACATCAATAGCCAATTATAGGGGGTGCCCCTTGGGAGCTTTGCTCACTGGCTGAGCCATAAATAAATAATCCGGACATCTGCTGACTGAAAATTGCTGGAGGACCGTCCGGGATGCTGAGAAACATCATCTGCCAAAATTCCAAGCCATTTCCTTGACCCAGGAGGCCAAATCGATTTTTTCAACAATTTGCTAGTTCATTTTTTGCTAGTATAATCTCTGGAAACTGATAAATCTACCATAACTCTGTCCAGGGTGCAAACTGACTACTATGGATGATCTGGAGACATAGAAGAATGGTATAAGTGATTATTCATACCCCCTGGAACACTGCATTGCTCTAGGAGAACCAATCATACTGCCATCTGGAATAAAATTCGACCATTTGGCCAATAATTAAGTGATAATAATCTCCTATCTGGAGAACCCGGGCCAAACTCTCAAAACTAAGAATACAGTATTGGTCCTGGGCATGTCTAGAACAAATATAGACCATGTATTTTGAGTCACTGCCTTCGGAACCGTGATTGACTTGGTCAATTGGGTTGACCAAGTCGAAGTACCCAAAATCAAGGTGAGATACTGTACTAGTATGATCCTGCAACATTCCAAGGTAAGACATGCGCCAATGGTGTATATCAAAACCCAACTTAAATTAGTTATTCATAATCATGGTGACAAATATAATAATAATAAGATATGCCTTTGCTTCAGAAGAATCTTGGAACTTTCTGGAAGTTTGCTTGTTCATGTCATACTTACAAAGTGTAATCAATGTGTTGCAGATGGGTGATGATGGAAGAACAAGGTTAAGGCAAAGGGGAAATGACTTTTGACTGACTTTGACTCAGTGATCTATCCGAATGATAACCAATATACTCTACCAAGTTGACATATGTATGGCAAATAGCAATAAGAGATGGAGGTGTCTCACAGATGGGTAAAGTACTTGGGTATGCTTCCCTCAGACTCTAGCAAGTTTTCCTTTACAACTTCATTGCAATATAGGTCAACCTTTAAAGGCAGGTGGCCTAGAAGCCTTCTGGACTCTAGTACTGACAAAGACCTAGCCTTTCTAGGCTAGTCTCACCTTATGGCCTTATGGGGACCAATGAGCCGAACACTATACAAAGAGTGAGTGCTCATCCTTTGACCATTAACCTTTCAATAACTTTCACAATTTACATAAGATGGTAGCCAACCTACAAGAGCAAGTGCCCTGGAAAGCCTTTTGGGCTCCGGTAAATGACTAAGGCCTAGACCTGTTGCCAGCGAGCAGTCCATAGCCCCGACGGGTTTGCCTCTCACTGGTGCCCCTGTGGAGGGCAAATTGAGCCTTACATTATAGAGGAATGATTGCTCAACCTCTTGGCTACTGACTACCTTTTTTCAATAGTTTATACTTTTGCATCCTTTAGATATAGCTTTTATGCGTTCCGATGCTTTAGTGTTTAGCAACACTGTTATGGTGGAGCACTTGTTTTGAGGACTCAAGGAGAACAACCCTGTGAACCCAGCCACACTGGCCAAGACACATACTTCATAGCCAGAGACACATAGCAACATGGAGTCTATCATACATAGGGGTCAGAATGGGGAAAGGATCTTCAATCTCACAAGTTTTTATCAGTCTTAGTCATGGGATAAGAGCAAAAGTGGATGAATTGGATGGATGGGGACAAATGTTATGGAACCAACCTAGCACTAAGGATTACATTTTGTTCAAGCATGGCATGGGCAACAGTCTTCACATTGAAGTCCTTGATCAATCATAACACAGGTTAGAGCAATATAAAACCAATGTTATCGGAACCGGACCGGAACCGGCAAAACCGGCCGGTCTGACCGGTTTACAGGGTTGGCCGGTCCGGTCAGCAAATTTTTTTCGAAAAACCGGATTTTTGTTCAGACTGGGTATGGAACCGGCCGGAACCGGCCAAAACCGGCCGAACCGGTCAAAAACCGGCCGAACTGGCCGGTCTGGAGAAAAGGTAAGAAGAAGAGTTGCCTCGCTTGAACAAACTTTATTAAGTACTTCTTTCTCATCTACCATGCACATGGTACATAGTTGGTCACCTAGTTGGTTAGGTGGTCAATACAACTAACCTTGTTCTCAAAAACATATTTGCACCGAAGGTTCCAAAGAACAAACAAGGTTGATATCATGAAGCAGTGCTAGACAACACCAAGAAGGGAATGGAACAAAGATCTAGAATCACCCAATAATATCACTCTCCAATGCTACCTCTCCTGCAAAATGGTTTCATGCTCAAACTAAACAAATTACTGTGAAAATGAGAGGAAACATGCATTTTCAAGGGGTAACAATGAGCAAATACCAAAGATGAACATGGAAACCTAGCAAGCATGGAGCATAGATGGAACAAAACCCAACCACCTTGTGTACAAGCATGCAAGTGATCCATACACAGCTATTCAATGGATTTGAGCCTAATGAAAAAAGGTGTTATACTCATCAGTGTTGCAAACATTGGCGCAGCGAAAAAATTGGCAGGGTCCAGGAAACATCGTTTCGGGATATCTCTACAAAACATCGGCAAACATCGGGAAAAAATCGGCAAACTTAAAAAATAGAAAAATATTCATTTTTTTTCAATTTTTTAAACATCTAAATCAACAACAACACCAAATAAACACATTGTCACATGAATATGGAAAGAAAACCGATATATAAGATATATAAGATGTCTAGAGATACATCACACATAAAAAATGGATCATGTCCTTGAATCCCGAGTCATAAAAAATATAACAAATATATCTCATGATCATCATCATGACTCACGAGTCATCTACAATGAAATAAAGTAAATAAACTATCGATTCCCTCTACCCCTTTTATGGGAAAAGGTAATTGATGTGCAAATGGCTTTTCCTCTAGAACTAGAAGTAGGTGCCCCTTGAGGCTTGTGGGCCTCGTACTGGACTCTAACGTCCTCTAGAAGAAGACCCTGCAAAATGATGTGCTCTAGAAGACGACCCTGCAAAATGACGTCCTCTAGAAACTGGAGAAGGTGGCCGAAACTGATGTCCTAAAGAATGAGAAGGTCGAGGAGGTAGTCCTGCTCCTCTACCGGTACTAATGCCTATGCTCCTCCCTCTAGCTTTGACTGTGGCACACTCCCAGAATCGGTGTGAAACTCCTCTGGAACTAGAACATGCTCATCCAAATCCTCTGAGATTGTATGAATCTCACCATGATCACTATTAGTAGCATAATCATCCTCTAGCCAATCAGGGGCTACCTCCATAACAGGCTTCTCACACTTTGCCCTTGCAGCAGTGGTGTCAATCTCATCCAATGAAATGGCCTTTGCATCAACTTTTCTCTCATATTGCTTCACCCACAACCTGAGATTGTAGTGGACGTAGACCAAATTATTAAGGCACTGAGTATCCAACATGGAGGAGGATCATAAATATTAAATATTAAATTCATACTTTATAAATTATAATGCATAAATTAGAAGGTAAAGTGGCATAAATCTATAAATTAGAATTTAATAATTTATATTATATAATGAATTTGAAAATTTGAAATTCTCTAACCTATTGCGCTTTTTGTGGTGTACTTTCTCAAATACACTCCAGTTGTGCTTGCAACCAGAAGAGCTACATGTTTGGCTGAGCACTTGAATGCAATGTTATCGGAACCGGACCGGAACCGGCAAAACCTGCCGGTTTGACCGGTTTATAGGGTTGGCTGGTCCGGTCAGCAAAATTTTTTCGAAAAACCGGATTTTTGTCCAGACCGGGTATGGAACCGGCCGGAACCGGCCAAAACCGGCCGAACCGGTCAAAAACCGGCCGAACTGGCCGGTCTGGACTGGGGACTCAGAAAACTCAATTTAAAAAAAAAAAACCAGAAAACTCAATTTTTAATAGCTTGTGGGATGAGGTGTTAGGAGTCTGGTTGAACTAGAAAATTGTTGTAACTTATCCATCAGTAGTGGGTGCTTGAATATCTAGTTAAACTTACATTGCATTTTCTAGTCTATCTGCAGATACTTGAATATCTAGTCTCTGTTGTCCAAATTCTAACAGCTAAGACCACTATCATCTTTATCTGTCTTTTTTGGTCCTGGAGCAATCACCTTGGTTTATACATTGTCATGGGTTTCTGTCTCTGTTGGAGAGGACACTGTTTAGAGATCAACCCTGATATTTCTTCATAAAATTGGAAGGAAATGATCAACCCTGATATTGCTTTGATGTATCATGTACCTTTATAAATTGTCTCTCTATACTTATAGACATTCTCACATTGCAAGACAGATATAAGAAAAGGCTCAATCAAAAAAAATCCTTGAAACAGTATACATGTATAGAAACCATGATATGATAGAAATATTAGATATCTGATGGAAAATCTAGGATCTTTAATAATAGGATCTGATGGAATCTAGGATCTTGAACATAAACTATATTATTGGAGTGACACTCATCCTTTGAATGTCATTGGGTTTTGGCTAAGGAATCACCATTATTGTTTTGAAAGGTTATCTTTGGATTGGTTGTTGTCCATTGTTCCATTGTTCTATTGTTATATATGTTTTTTACAAAATACGAATATTTTATGTATTTTTTAGTCAGCCGGTTTTTTACCCGGTTTTTTGCCGGTTCCGGTCCGGTTCACATTTTGGGCTTCGCCGGTTCGATGACCGGTCCGGTTCCGATAACATTGTATAAAACATATAAGCATAGGTCACCATAATCATCCTAACATGACAAGCACAGGTGTCTGAGATACATCACAGAGCAAAACTAAACCAAGGAAATATACATGATCTCACCATGTATACCTGTCTCCAACTGATAAGCCCCTCAATAACTGTGTGTACCATCCCCTTATCTGCTGCTCTGCTCTAATGAACTAGATCATCACCAAAATCATCTCAATGGACTCCTGGATCTCAGTCATGGCAAGGAAAATATCAAGAACAAGGCTCTGAAGTGAAATGAAGCTGTAAAGATCCATGCTGATACCCCATGTAAAAAGTAGCCCGGAATAGAAATAGAGACAAGTCTGCATGCTGCATCATGGAAGCCCATCTGCAAATGTATATGTGATAACACGACCATCTATCCTAGCTCTTGTGGATGGAGGGATCACTTCAGATTTCTCAGCTGGTCTTCATCTCCATGGTTTGATATTTCATCTCCAGCTTCAGATGTGTGGTTAAGCAAAGTTCACTTGTGTTTCCTTGCTATCGTTGGGGGTTTGCATTATTATTTCCAGAGATTTCCTGAGTTTTACAGTTGAAATATGGTCATGAAGGAGGGCGCACTCACTACCCAAATCTGAAGTCAAAGGAAGCACGCCCTGTAGCTTATTGTAATAATTTGGGTGAAGGAAATCAATAAAGAAGAGTACCCTATCTCCATGCTGCGAGTTATTCACAGGAAGGGCGCATCTCATATTTACTTCCTAAGTCATGTGAGCTGATATTTGGTTTAAGGGCTGCGAACTTGTGAGCTTACTCAGTGTGCAAATCATGGGTTAAACCTTTGTCATATCAGTTCTCTTGCAGCAGCAAATGACCATGGCTGAGCGCACTGAAGATACTATATAAATCTCTTGTTAGATTCTGGAAAAAGGGCCGTTTTTCTTGTGTGGAGAGCTACTGCACACTCGGAGAATATTTCTTTTTCATTTGGCAGCATACCATAATTGCAAATAAAGTCATCACTTCCAGGCATGTTATTCACCTTTGAATATATAGATATGTTTAAGATCCGAGAAGTATATTTTAAAGTGATATATGATGTACTTTTCCTCTTGAAATGTGATGTGGTTGTTTGTAAATTTCATTTTGTATATCTTGGCCTTATTATGCATAAATTTTAAGCTATCCTATATCATTCAAGAAGAGTCTACACACCAAAATTGCCCAGTCTGCTACAGCCATACACACAAAGTTATTGGGGAGGAATCCAGTCTTTAAGAGAAATAGTAACCAACAACAATCCATAAGCAAAGTGCTTCTGAAAATCTCTCAACCAGGACCATTACCAGAAGCTTAGCAGTCAGTTGGATTAGTTCTCTAATTGATAAGCAGTATGTCAAGAGTGTCTACCAGTGTTTAAGGAACTCTTAATCATACCACCAGACTGTTGGGAGAAATTCATCCAACTTGAATTGGAGTTGTTACAGTGGCATCAAAGCCTTGGGTCAGACTCCTAGGCCAAAAATCCATCAACAATCAATTTTGTAAGCAATTTAATTGGATTGGGCTACTACAGATTTGAAGTACGATCTTGGTTCACAGATTGAATCAATCTCCTCTTTTCCCTATAATATCTTTGATGTTCAGGGTTAAAATGAACATGTTCTTGAGAGGATGCTCTTGTGGAGTATCCTTTAGGCACTAATTCTCTAGGTGGAGTCGCCAGGCGCTAGGTGAGGATAAACTCAACAAATGAAATGTTGTTCTAAAGTTGGGTCCAATGGACTTATCCTTGTCAACGGCACCAAAATGTTACATCTTGAATTGGCATGTGGATTAGAGCCCTAAAGAACAAGCTAGCCCAGCTGCAACCTATAGGTGTTACCCGTTGTAACCTTGATAAATACCTCTCTTACTGTTATATAGGTTGTAGCCTTATCTCATTTTACAATAAAAAATATTATTTTCCCAAAACACTAAACAACTCTAACCAACTCTTGGCAAATCCTTGAGGTGGTCAAATCACAAGTACAAACTTCAAGATTTAAAAGGTCCTCTTTTTCCTCTCATGAGGAATAAACAAATATTTTCATTTACCTTTTTTTTTTTAACGAAAATGGGTACATTTTAATATAAAAAAAATAGGTCATGGCCTGACTGGTAGACCTTTGGTTACAAAACTTGCTTTTATAGATATGGAGCAAACTAGTTCAATGTATTTTCTCATGTTTAAAACCTAATTTAACACGGTATTTTCTAAAAGATACATACATAATTTAGAGGTTTGTGACGTGATATATCGCGATATGGCCGATATATGTAACTATGCATGTAACATAAATAAGTTATGCACTTTGTCCTTTAAATCTCTATAATTACTTGTTTGTAACAGTATCTGACATAGATCAGGGGACATTAATAACAGTATTCAGCATCCACATTAGGCATATAACATAATAACTATGGAAGTGACATATTAGTAAATATCAACATTAATACTGATAAATTGTCACTGGCTGACTGGTATTGTAAATATCAGCATTGAGTAACGGTGAAGCCAGCCCTAAAGAGGGCTTTTAAGCACCCAGAACACTTTGCCCTAGTGAGAAAGACTACCCCCTGAGCAGGCCGAATTTACTTGGCCACTCAGACTTGAAAATTTCAACAGCCCTAACCAGCTTTTAGCAGTTGCAACAGGTTTTGTTTGGCACATTTAGAGGTCAAAGGAAGGCTAACTATGATGCCTTGAAGGATCATTGGAGAAAACACATAGGGCACAACCCTTTGTGGACTTGGTTTTGCGAGATTTTAAGTATTTTTGGAATTTTGAATTTTTTGAATGTTTAGGGTTTTCTGTTTTTCTGATTTTTTAGGGTTTTTAGATATAAGATGCGAAGAATTTGTAAAAAGAGCGTAGTGGTTTAGGGATATGGCTTGTCTCATCCCCCAAGGCATAAGGGATCAATGATCAATGTTCCTACTTGGAAAGATTCTCTAGACTTGCAAACTAGGGTATCCAACAACAACCTTTAGGGTTCGTTGTAGGGGCCTAATTAGGGCAAAAGAAGAGATACAAAGAAAACTCCTTCAAAAGGGCGTTTTCCACGATACAAATTTGACAAAATATTGGCAAGAAACCCTAGCTAAATAAGGAGAATGCACCAAATAGCACCATTCAACAGAAAGATAGGGATAGACTTACCAACACTTAACAGAAGATGAGCAAAGAAAAGACAACAGGTAACCTTTTGTGCATGAGTTCACCAACCATTCTAGCATCAAACTTGTATATGCAAAGCAAACATAATAATTCAGCCTTCATTCACCATTCAAGCCAAGAAGAAACCACCCAAGAGGTGTGCATCACATAGTGGCCTTATACAAGAGGAGAAAAAGAGCAAACATAGTCTTATCCCATGAGTTGTGATTTAGAAATGAGCTTTGATAGGATATTTATATCCCCATCCTATCACAATCTTTTAAGTCTATCAATCCTACATGTCTTAATTTGTTAACTTAAAATTAAAACAATAATAATACTAAAATAATCTAGAATAAGACTAAATTAGGAAATGTCACCCACACGTTGGGGACTAGACCCTAAAACAATGAAATATGCTAAGATAAGCAAGCTAAAGCCTCACTTTGATGGAGAGAGTGAGATCAAGGGTGATGTCATGCCCCAACTAACCTCAGTGACGACAAAGTCCCTCAATGTTCCCCTTGGATTAGCTTGAGGTTTGATGAAAAGGATGACGTCATAGGGCTGTTTTGGCTAGAGAGGGTCAAAACTGCCGTAGGAAAGGTTCGAGTGGGGTGAGAAGGGTGATGGACTAGGGATGATCTCCCTAGATGAAACATAGTCTCACTCAAATCAGAAAAAACGTGGTGGTTATGTGACCCAATGGCCCACCCTAGGAAGCCTCGAACACCAACCCTAGGGCTAAAAGCCTTATAAAGTGGTAGTCAACAATGCCACTAAGCCATAGTACTTCCAAGAGTAGAACCAAAGAGTCTGGTCATGGGAAACCATACACAGAGATCCCCACACTTGGCCTTTTAAAAAGATTTAAAGCCTTCTTCTACCAAACGACTTGTTGGAACGCTGTAAACTGTAGAAGTGTAACAAGTGTTAGATTAACAACAACAAGGACGGTCTTCCTGAATGAAAGCGTCCTTGCATGCAGAAGACTCTAAAACAGGAAACAAGTTGTATTTAATTATTTTCCCTAAGTTTACTTTGGAAATAATTAACTAATTAATTATTGACTTTAAGTGAAAGTGAAATTAGGGTTTTCACTGTACCTAAAGTTATATAAGAGAGGTCAATTGGTTGAGAGGACACACACACACTTGTATTCCGACAGAGACAGGGTACAGACAGGGAGAGACAAGATACAGACAGGGAGAGAAAGTCAGACAAAGGATTTAGCTGGGAAGACAGAGGAGCAAGAAAGCAGGATCACCGAGCTACCAGGAAGGACAAAGCCCACACAGTCGACAGGCAGCAGCTGCAGAGGGAGTCGTACAAGACCGTACGGATTTCGTATAGTTGCCGTAAAGACGTACAACCGTACGGATTTCGTATAGTTGCTGTAAAGACGTACAACCGTACAGATTTGCACGTGTGAGGCCATACAGCTGAGCCGTACACTCTTGTAGGAGGTTGCTGAGGTTTAGCTAGGGGTTTGCCTAGTGATTCTGTCGTATAACTGCATTTCCCAGGTTTGGGTGAATTTGCAATGTTGTAAACGTTCCATATTTTCTCATAATAAAATCTATATCTGATTGCTGCATCGGTTTTCCTATCTTGGGTTTTTTCGAGGGTTTCCATACCCAAAATAATAGTGTTATCATTGTGATGTGATGTGATTTTTTTCTCAGTTTTATATTTCGCTGCATACTGTAAAAGATATTCATGTGTGGTTATCAGTAGAGATTTTGCATGCACTGTTAGCCCTAGTTTGAATATTAAATGAAAATTTACATGGTATCAGAGCTCTGGTGAGCTAAAGCTAAGAGATTTGTAGCAGCAATGATAGATAAGGGGTAGATCTATTGAAGACACAAATCTAGACTTACAGATCTAGGGTTTGACAGGTACACTTTAGTATGGCCGTGCAGTTCAGAGTTGATGGTAGACTCCAGGGGGCTCAGAACTTTCCTACATGGAAAGAAAGGATCACAAGGATCCTGGATGTTATTGATGCAGAGGAGCACATTGACTCCACGAAAGCTAAGCCCATAGATTTGGTAGAGTTAGTAGCTTGGAAGAAGATTGATTCCAGAGCCATGTTGATTATCATGGATGGAGTGAAGGACCATATAGTCCCTCACCTTTCCAGGAAAAAGACTACAGCATAAATGTGGACGGCTTTGGAGAATTTGTACCAAAGCAAGAACGAGAACCAAAAGATGGTGCTGCAAGAGAGGATGCGCAACACCAAGAAGGCCAAGGGAGAAGGAGTGGTGCCTTATCTCACAAGGCTCACACAGATCAGGTATGAGCTTGGAGCTGTTGGCTCTAAGATTGAGGATGAGGAGCTAGTTTGGATAGCCCTCAATGGCTTCTCTAAGCCATGGGACACCTTTGTCAAAGGTGTTGTGGCTAGGGAGAAGCTCCCTGATTGGCAGAGACTATGGGATGCCTTTGTGCAAGAGGAGACCCGCATGGGTCTAGGATCAGGATCATCCAATAGTGCCCCACAGATTGTGGATGAGGAGGCTCTAGCCCTTATAGGGAAGAGCAAGGGTAAGGAAAAGAGGAAGAAGGATGGTAAGAAGAACCTTGACGTGTCAAAGGCCAAGCGTTTTATCTGCCACAAGCAGGGACAATTTGCCTCCCAGTGCCCAGACATGAAGAAGAAGAGTAACACTCAGATGGCTGGATTTGCAGAGGTGGATGAGTTCAACAGGAACTTCGATGAGGAGTTCTGCTTGATAGCTTGCATGGAAAGCACCACACAGAGCTGTATATGGTACATTGACAATGGACCATCTAGTCACATGACTGGACATAAGAGATTCTTCAGAGACTTGCAGGAGGGTGGATCAGGAATCCACGTTGAGTTGGGTGATGATGCACGGTATCAGGCGTCGAGAGTTGGCACTGTTTCGTTTGAGAGGGAGTCTGGAAAACCTCTCAGTTTTGCTGATGTGTTATATGTTCCAGGACTGACCGATAACCTGATATCATTCTCCACTTTGGAGGACAAGGGATATCAGGTGAAGTTCCGTGACCATAGAGTGTATATCAGGCCCAAGGGGTCATATAGGAGCTTGGATTGGATGATTGCTAGAAGGAGTAGGAAAGTGTATAGATTACACTTTGAGTCTGCAAAGGCTCTACTCAACAACAACAACAACAGTCAGGGTGAGTTGTGGCATAGGAGGATGGCACACTTACACCATGGAGCATTGAGGCACTTGAGACAGGCTGTCATTGGGGTTCCTCAAGTACAGGAGGAGAAGCATAACCACTGCAAGGGTTGTGCTTTGGGGAAGAACATTAAGAAGCCTTTCCCACGGAGTGAGCACAAGTCTAAGGAGCAACAACAACAGTCAGGGTGAGTTGTGGCATAGGAGGATGGCACACTTACACCATGGGGCATTGAGGCACTTGAGACAGGCTGTCATTGGGGTTCCTCAAGTACAGGAGGAGAAGCATAACCACTGCAAGGGTTGTGCTTTGGGGAAGAACATTAAGAAGCCTTTCCCACGGAGTGAGCACAAGTCTAAGGAGCCCTTGGACTTGGTGCATTCTGATGTATGCGGGCCTATAAGTGTCCATTCGTTCAGTGGTTACAGTCACTGCGTAACCTTCATTGGTGACTATTCTAGGAAGACTTGGGTCTATTTCTTGAAGGCCAAGTCAGAGGTCTTTGAGAGGTTCCGAGAGTTCAAGACTCTTATGGAGAACTAAACAGGATAGAAGATTCAGTGTGAGTATTGTTCAATAGAGGGGATCAGGAAGGAGCACATTGTGCCCCATACCCCACAACAAAATGGATTTCCAGAGCGGAAGAACAGGACTATGGTTGGAGCAGCCAAGGCCATGCTATTTGGTCAGGGATCGCCACGATTCCTTTGGGCCGAGGCATACATGGGTTGCAGTGTACATTCAGAATAGGTGTCCCCACACAGCTTTGGGGAGGAAGACACTAGAGAAGGTCTTCACAGGCACTAGACTAGATGTGAGTCATATTCGCATATTCGGTAGTGTCTGTTATTGTCATGTTCATGCTGACAATAGGAAGAAGCTAGACCCTTCTGGAGAGAAGGGGTTACTTGTTGGTTATAGCGAGATTTCGAAGGCATACAAAGTTTACATTCTTGCTCGCAAGAGGATCAATGTGAGCAAGGATGTCCAGTTCTATGAGGACAGGGCCTTGCAGAGATCTATGGACTTACCAACAAAGCAATAACCAATACAGGACACATGGATTAAGTTGGAGGAGCTAGATGTACAGGTACAGTTACAGACAACCGCAACAGGTTGACACTAGGCCAAGGCCTAAGTGGTTTAGGTCCACAGTGCAGGATTCCAAGCAGGTAGATCCTCCATAGAGATCTTTAACTTAATCCATGGCACTGATGACAAAGTTGATTAACTATGAACCTTCCAGCTTCGGGGAAGCTGCACAACATGATGTGTGGCAGGAGGCTATGGTTGAGGAGTATGACTCCATTATGAAAAACCAGGTATGGGAGGTTGTGCCGAGGCCATAAGGGAAAAAGGTGGTGGGATCTAGATGGATCTACAAGGTGAAGCATGCAGCAGACGAAAGTGTGGAAAAGTATAAGGAATGCTTCGTGGCAAAGGGGTTTTCACATAAGGAGGGCATTGACTATGAAGAGACCTTCTCCCCTGTCCATTAGATGGACGTCAAGACTGCCTTCCTCAATAGAGTGATAGAGGAGGAGGTATATATTGAGCAACCAGAGGGGTTTAATGTGGAGAACAGGGAGTCACATTTATGCAGACTGCGTAGAGCTCTTTATAGGCTAAACCAGGCACCTCGAGCATGGTACTCGAGGGTAGACAACTATCTACGAGAGATGAGTTTTTAGCAGAGTGAGGCTGACCACAACCTATACTTCTTGACAGGTGAGGTGCATCTCATACTGGTCTTATATGCAGATGATCTCTTGTTGACAGGAGATGAGAAGCTGATTGGACACTGCAAGTCCAACCTTGCAGTGGAGTTTGAGATGAAAGACCTTGGGTTGATGCATTACTTTTTGGGCTTGGAGGTTTGGTAGAGAGATGGATGCTTTTTAATTGGACAGGGGAAGTATGCAGTAGAGATCTTGAAGAGATTCAGGATGGAGGACTACAAGTCTATGGCCATACCTCTAGTTTCCAACTGGAGGAAGATTGATGCATCAGAGTCAGACGGATTTGGTCCTACCTTGTATCGTTAGCTTATCGGATTGCTTATGTATCTGGTCAACACATGACGAGACATCAACTTTGCAGTCAACTCTTTGAGTTAGTTCATGGTGGACCCTCGAAGAGTGCATTGGACGGCCGCGAAGCACATACTTCACTACATCAGAGGTACAGTGGAGTATGGATTGGTTTATGAGCGCAGGGGGAGTGCGCAGTTAGCAGGTTTCACAGATGCTGACTGGGCAGGATGTGAGAGGACAGGAAGAGAATTTCAGGTTGCTATTTCAGCATTGGGTCAGGGGTTGTCTCTTGTTTTAGCAAGAAGCAGAAGTCACTTACATTGACCTCGACAGAGGCTGAGTACAAGGCATTCAGCATGGCTGTTTGTGAGGGTATGTGGCTGAGTACATGGCAGCCAACAACATGGCTGCTTGTGAGGGTATGTGGCTGAGAAAGTTACTTGCATGGTTGTTCGAGTGTGAGCTAGAGGCTACAGTAGTTCACTATGACAATCAGAGTGGCATTAGGCTATTTGAGAATCTAGTGTTCCATGATCGGAGCAAACACATAGACATCAGATACCACTTCTTGAGAGATTGTGTTCAGAGAGGAACCATTCAGTTGGAGTACATACAGACAAATGAGTAGGTGGCGGACATTTTCACCAAGGCACTTTGCATACAGAGTTTTATGAAGTTCAAGGATAAGTTGGGGTTGCTACCGAATCCCTTTCTTGTTGAGAGGAAGTGTTAGATTAGCAGCAACAAGGAAGGTCTTCCTGCATGCAGAAGACTCTAAAACGAGAAACCAGTTGTATTTAATTATTTTTCCTAAGTTTACTTTGGAAAATAATTAAAGTGATCTAATTAATTATTGACTTACACACACACTTGTATTCCTGTAGAGACAGGGTACAGACAGGGAGAGACAGTCAGACAGAATATTTAGTTGGGAAGACGGAGGAGCAAGAAAGCAGGATCACCGAGCTACTAGGCAGGACAGAGGCCGCACAATCGACAGGCGGCAGCTGTAGTGGGAGCCGTACAAGATCGTACGGATTCTGTACAGTAGCCGTACAGACGTACGATCGTACGGATCCGCATGTGTGAGGCCGTACAACTGCGCTGTACACTCTTACAGGAGGGTGTTGAGGTTTAACTGGGGGTTTGCCCAATGATTCTGCTGTGTAACTGCATTCGCTAGGTTTGAGTGAATTTGCAGTGTTGTAAACGTTCCATATTTTCTCATAATAAAATCTATATCTGATTGCTGACCGGTTTTCCCATCTTGGGTTTTTTCGTGGGTTTCCATTCTCAAATAATAGTGTCATTATTGTGATGTGATGTTGTGATTTATTTCTCAGTTTTATATTCCGCTGCATACTGTAAAAGATATTCATGTGTGTTTATCAGTAGAGATTTTGCATGCACTGTTAGCCCTAGTTTGAATATTAAATGAAAATTTACAACAAGGCCCTCAGATATGAGTGATGGCACTAAGTTACTCCAAGATGTGCCCAACACAACAGGGTGGCCCACGAGTCGATTTGAAAGTGGACAAGATCCATGTCAAATCCACTCAATATCTAACGATCCCCCATAATGAAGATGAGGGCTATTTAGAAAGTGAATCGCTCATAGGAATTGTCATGAAACAATACCAAAAAGTGGTTGACGAACTGCTCCACATCAAATCCCATCCAATACTCAATTTGCAGGTCAAGGTGGAGGGCATTATTCATGTCAGCGATGTCAAAATGGGCCTCACCTCTAAATGTGTCCATGAATCTCTTTGGTGCTGGACATCTGCCACATTATTCCTCAATGTATGCCACGCCCGTAGTCACCAATTATAACCAGAAGATGACAATCCCATTGCAATGTCATAGGAGGTTGCTTTCCACGTGCCCTACTATCTTATTGTTCCCTTCGGATACTCCTGAATGCCTAGCTCTTAGTTTCATAGTTCCAGTGTAATAAAGCATGCCACAGGATACAAGGTGAAGATACTATGAGACAAAGGATCCACGAGCCAAGGGATAACCTCTCATGGTTGCCATTAATGCCCTGTCATTGCCCTCAGTTCTGGAGTTGCTCAAACTCGATCGAGCAAAGGCTAATATCATATGCATGATTCCGCTTCGACTATCCAATTCCATTTCGAACTTATTTTGAGTCTTAGATCAATCGTGCTCCCTTAACTGCTGAAAATTTAATAAGCTTTGTCATTTCTGCTATAGTCCTTCAATATAGATATACATGAAAATGCCGAATCTGGTACTTATACAATGCGTATTAGATCAGGGAGGCTCCAGTAGATGACAACCCGAAGTATACTGGATTTAAGATACCCCTGACAAATGTTGTATAAGTGTGGCGAAGAAGCCGCTCTGGAATTGAGATGGTGGGATAAAGTCAAAGATGATTTTGATCTCATCCAGCGGTATAGCCACAACCACAACTTCAAAATAACGAACTTACTTATCAGTAGAGTTTACTTCATACTTTGTCCCTTCAATGAAATTGAGGCAACGTCTTTGTGGATATGTAAAGAAACTTTTGCCTGATCAGTTAAACCTGCAGCCATTTTCCAATCGCCTCCTTCCACTAACCAAAGTCCACCACCTGGCCTGCACAAGGAAACTACTCCAGCTAAACCACTGATATCCACATTCTGTCCATAATTGATCCTCACAATAACCAACCCAGTGTAATGGAATGCTGCAGGTGATCATTTTCCTTGAACACTTTTTGAATGCCGTGTCCTAATTCTGCTCTGCAACCTGCCTTGTTAGATGGGACAGACTCTAAGGATGTCCAAAGAAAACATCATCTGATTGGAATTTTTATTAGCGAAGTGTTCTCGAACTAGAAATATGTCCAAGGAGTGGAAACACCCTAATTGAAACCCTCTGTATTCCATCAAATAAAAGATTCAAAACTGGGAGACGAATGTTAGATGAAGGATGTTGTTCCCAACCAGTAGGCATACATTGTTCTTCCCAACCAATAGCCATACATCTTGCCAAAAGCTGGGTAATTTCGTTCACAATCGTATGACTTGGATAGTGTGTAGGTCTGGTCATATGACATAAAAATGAAGCGATCTTCACTACTTTAAGTTCCTGTTATTGTATTTAATTCTGTACTCTATGTCTTAGTTGATTTCATACTCTGGGTAGAACAAATTGCTGAGTTTATTCCTCGCTCGGGTATGCCTTAATTACATCTTTCATCCAACAAGAATGAGCTTCTTTAGGACCTTTATAGTATATACCATCAATAACTTTCCTGACATGAGTTGGCAGAAGTCTCCAGGCTGTCACATTTCCAACATAAACTCCAGAATTGCAAATTAACCTTGATGCAATGATATAATCATAAAGCAAGCCAATATTAGCCAATACTACTAGCCGAGGTCAAGAGTTACAACCAATCATGTCCTTCCTCTAACTTTATCAGTCATGTTACACAGGTTTACAAATTGCCAGGAGATGTATGCTCGGATATGCTTTCTTGCTGTTTGATAACTCTGAGATTTTTCCCATATTAGCTTTGTACTCCTTTATATTGTAGTTATAGAGTGGAATCATGCCTCAAAATTTCCTAGAGCTTATTACCTATTTGCTGCTACAGATCTGTAGGTAATGTTCCATATCTGATAAAGGGGGCATTCACTACTGCTGTTCATTGCTTCAAACTGTCCAAAATCTTCAGAGCAGTACTAGAAACTTCTTGAAAACCTCAAATAAACACCCTATGCAAACAGGGGGTAACACACTCCAAACTGTTATTCTTCTATTTATTCTCCTTAAGGATGGTGATGAAGGTGTCATTTGTGAAGTGACCATTAGTAAGTTGGCTATCTTTAGTGTCATGGAGAAGAATCCCCTTAATGTACCCTTCTCATTTTGCAGACAATCAAATGCTAGAGCTTCAATTGCCATCCTAGGGTATGTTTTATGTCTTTTACGTAGTTTATTTTATTATATTATCTCTGCTTTTATGTTTATTTTTTTGTTTGCTGCAATGCCCTTTGACTTGTTGGGCCAGCCTTTGGTCTGAGAAACCACAACCCAGGGGCATCCAAGCTGTCAAAATCACCTGGGGATCGCATCTGGCCTGGGTCGCACCAACCCTTAGCATGGTTGGATTTAGATGTTGCCTTCCAGGAGCAGCGGGTTTTGATATCGGGCCGCCTTGCAAAACGAAACTCGTCTTGACCGTTTGCTCTACCGGAACTTGACCTTCTTTTATGTTTGTTATGATGAAGTATAATTTGAATTTTCTCCAACCATGTAAGTATATAAAAAAATATTTTCCTCTTGAATTGATTAACTAGTTACTAATGCACATCTGTTTTTTTTCCTTTTTTTGGAAATAAATCCTCGGGAAACTCTCGAGCACATCCCACATTCCGAAGAGGGTAAGTAGTGTAAAGGGAGACGTAGAGCTAGTGCGCCTAACACTGTGGAAATCGAACTGAGGGCATGAACAACGCGTCTAATTACCAACAAGGTCTTGGAATTTAGTGGCACAAACTAAGTAAGCTAACCCCTGGGGCTAGTGCACATATTGTTAAGACTTTAATTTATATAGTTTTAAGCACACGTGTTTATGCTATTCTCTTTCCCATATTTTTCATTGTTGCATAAATTACTTTTGTTTAGGACGCTGTAGTATTATAGTTGTATTCATATTAGTTGTTTCCTTGGGAACAATAAGGTGAGGAAGTCATTATTGGTAATATGGAAGTTGTGGCATAGTTCTTGCATTTCATCATTTATTAAGGATAGACTATGGTCAATGATGACCACTCATGGAATGCAAAATTATATGCAAATGTTTTTGTTAAATTTGAAGAGGGCAATGGTAGTCCTTCTAATGGAGAGGAATGCCACAACCTTTGCCTACTTGGTGAAATAGTTGATCATAGTGATATGAATTTATTTGGCTACAAGGATGGAGTTCAAGTGGTGAAAATTAGTTCAATGAGAGAATAGCTAAGGTAATGTAATCAACTACAATATTTCAACTTGAGCATTGATCTAATTGTGTCCACTTGGCATATGAAGGATTTATGCACAAACAAATAGGAATCATGAATCATAGTTGAACTATAATAACATATGTGAAATATTTTTTGGTCAATAGCTTGACCAGCGAAATGACTACTATAAATGCTAGTGTGGGACTTGAAGCACTTTCTCAATCTTTTCTATTTCCAAACAATGCAAGACCATAAATTGACCCTTTATATAATGCTATTCCTAGGTGATATATTCACTAGCTATCCTGGTTAGAAATCCAAAGGAAAAATTAAATATATGAGAAACAATGACAAGGTACAAACATGAACAATAGAAGCATGAAATATTCACATTTTCTATAGGTATTTGATTTTTGTGTTTAAAAAAAAGCATATGCTAAAAATATCGGGCAAAGATTGTGGGATCACACTTACGGGTTCGCCTTTTTCAAAGGGAGCACACCTAGGAGTCCCTCACAAAAAGAAAAGCCCCCACACGTTTCTTCAAGTTTTCCCAAAATGGGCATATGGAGAATTGCCACCCCAATGATTTTTCTTGTCCCAGAATTGTGGGAAACGTGGGGGTTGTGCCTCTGACCACAAGGAGCACTTCCTTGTATGACATTGTAATAAATCCTTTCTTTGACTTAGAGTGAAGGGTTATAAGATCAAACTCTTAAGAAAGCTTAATCCATTTACTACTGTTGGGTATTATATCCCTTATTTTGTAATAAAGCCCTTTATTTGGGTAATATTGATTTTAATTAAAATCAGTGAAGGTAAGATGCTTGACCTAGTCATTAGGTTGACTTGGTCAGTCAAGCCTTAAGTAGTAGTGGTGTATGATTTGTAAGCCAAATAGTAGTGGAGTAGGATTTATGAAGTGGCTTGTTGGCATGGAGAGTCTTGTCAAAGCCATTGGTAAACCTAAGTAGAGTGATGTTAAAGTACTTCAAGGATTTCTTTCTCGAAAAGGTCGATATAACTAGGCTAGAAGCCATCATAACTATTTCTCTGATTGAATTGACAAAGAATGACAAGTCTTATGGTATGAGTTGTTTGTTGACCAAATGAAAAGGGTGGGTTGATGATGCCACGATACTAAGAATTAATCCCTTCTTCAATTCCCAATGAACAACATGATCTTGAACTAACCTATTATTTTGTCAACTTGATTGATACTTAGTCGACTTATTCACCTTTATGATGATGATGATGATGATTGACGTCCACTGAGGCCAACTTTGGTCTATCAGACCTTAATAAGGATAATACTTGGTTTACTTTAAAATCTTTTCCTGTGTTTAAAAAGCTTGCCAAGAAGCTTTCCATGCTCACTATAGTTTTGGCAAGTTAGGAGGTTATAAAGGTCTGTATTATAGAAAATACTATGAAACTCAGATCTAATGTGGGTGTAAGCATGGCACTCTAAGAGAAAGTTATTTTCATCCTCAACGCTCATAGACTGACACAAATGGAAAACCAACGCCCATGGAGTTTTAGGAATAGACCAACGCCCTGTTTCACTATGGAGTTCATGAGAGTTCGTTCTAATCTTGGTTATATATATATATATTTGTAACTAGGGGAATCGACAACAGGAGCTAGGCTGATACTCGTGTGACACGGGGTCTAGGGATCCATTCCTGCTACCACTATACCCCTAGGTGCCCCACACCCGCCGCAAGACATGGGACATAGGTAAATCCAGGTGGGATTTGAACTCGTGACCTCCAATTTAAAACAAGGGACTTCATAACAACTAAACCGCCAATGAGCCACACCCGAGTAGGCTAACTAATCTTGGTTATATTAATTTTCTTCTGTGAGTTAATTACTACGGAGTGATACTTCTGATCTTCCAAGTTAGGATTAATGACCTCTTTATAGTATCTTAATTTTCTCTTAACCGTTAAATTTTCCTCACATCTGAATTTCTCTTTAAACTTCGAAGTAATAATATTTTTGACATTATAAATGTTCTGCAAAATGTCGTTTTCATTAATGCCCCAATGGTTTAACCATGCCATGGTATCTTTACACCAACATCGCTTGAGGCGTAGTTGGTTTTGACTTGAGTTTAAAGCAATTTTTGGAAGTCTCTCGCTTCCCATGTTATTTATCTTGTGCTTGTTCATCAGGTACCTAGTCTTAGCCATGCTCTTGATGGGGGAAAGACCCACTTCTATGAGGAGAATAGGATAAGGCGTATTGCTTTTAATTTTGAGGTTATAAGTTATAAACCGCTTCTGGATATGCTCAATTTTCCTCCAAGATTCTCTAGAAATGCTGCACCCCCATACTTCACAGCCATTTAAGATAACGAGGATGACAAGAGTTTCAAAGAGAAACTTCTTTTTATCCCTCATGACCAGATTGGCTGATTTACAATTATTTTCAAGACCAAAATAAACTTTCCACCCTCCATTAATCCTTTTCTCAATGTTATAGTGCCAATTGAGCTTGTGATGAATATCAATTCCGAGATACTTGTAAGAAGTCACTTCCTCTAGATTTTTATTATCATAAATAAAATTTGCATAGGTGTCTTTCTAAGATTTTATAATCATGATTTTTGTCTTGTCGGTGTTAACTGTCATACCCATGTTAGAGCAAAAATCTTTAAGAATTATTAATTGCTTATCGAGATCAGAAGAACACCTTGCCATAAGAACAATATCATCAACATAAAGTAGGAGGATGATAACTATCCCAGCTAAGATTGTATCGATGCAACCTGCTTCTTCTAAACACTTTTCTAGCTTATTAATGTAAATGCCAAAAAGGGTAGGGGAGAGGGGGCAACCTTGTTTAACTCCAATATTACAATTTATATCTGTTGTCCACCCCTCATTCTTAAACTTGGCGATGACCTTTTTGTATAACCTTATCGCCGCAGCTCTCAACTCAAAAGGAACCTTAAGCTCCTCTAGCCTAATCCACAGGTTATTTCTAAGCACCGTATCAAAAGCTTTTCTAAAATCCACAAAGCAACAAAATAGGTCAGACTTATTATTACGACATTCCTCTGCAATGATCCTAGCTATAACGAGGTGGTCCATGGCTGAATGATTCCTTCTAAAATTTGCTTGGCCTTTAGCTCGCTTACCTTCCATTTCTAGCCATTCATTGATCTTCTTTTCTACTATAATACCATATAGCTAATCATAATAGTTCGATAATTAGAGGGGTCATTTTTATCACCACTTTTGAAAATAGGAATAATGAGGCTTTGAGTCCAAGGTGTAGGAAACCCTTGCTTGATTGCTAGGTTAAATAGTTTGTGGATGTGCTGGATGAGGTTAGACCCTCCAATTTTTAAGATTTCTGCTTGGTAGCCTTCAATGTCTTTGGCTTTTGCTTTTGCTAAGCGCTTGACCCCGAAATCTATGTCTTGTAACGAGTAAACTTCTTTCGTTGTAAGAAGGGTTTGAATGTTATCTCTGATATATGGGGATTCATATAGCTTTTTAAGATAGGAATTCCAATCTTTTAAAGCAATTTTAGCTATATACACACTTATAGCTAAAAGCTTGAGTGATCCAATTTCACCAATGGCGTGATCTTATTCATTGGTAACTAATCTTTCTCCTAAGATACATTATTGGGAGCAATTGTAGGTTGGAATCATGAGTTTGCTCTTCTCCATCCAATGCTTTTGATTAGGATTTTCCCATGAATGAAGGTATATAGATAGAAAGGGTTGTCCTAGAAGTAGTGTCAACTAGGGGGACCTAATACCTTTGCTTATTTTGTAGGCTCTTCTTTTAGAGATTTCTTTGGTGTTGGTTGTACCTAAAATCTTATGTTTTAGCTTAATGAGAGCTTTAAGAAAACATTCACAATACTCATCCAGCTAGTGGAACAATTTTTCCTTTGCAAGCAAGTCATTATCAATGATAATGGGCCAACAAGCCTTTGGATGGTCTTCTATGAAATGAGATAAATGTTCTTTCCCATCCTTCAATTCTTGGGGTTGTAGGTCTTTTACCCGTAACCACAGGCCTTGATCGGCCAACTAAGTTCGTAGTAGAAGTGATTGAAAATCCAACCATTCTAGTTGTTTGTGGACATTCTACCATGAATCAAGTGACCCAAAAGTGAATCTTTGAGAAGAGGGATAGGCAGGGTGGCCGTTAGTTGGGTTACAACATCATATATAAGTAAGACCAACCCATTATATCACCTCCATGATGTTGTGTTTGTGGAGCGAAGGCAACATCTAAGATAACATTCTTATTACGTCTAAAGTAGTGTCTTATGCATGAGTTTGGTTTCTCATCAAGACCCCTCTTATTCTTATTTTGAATGAGACAGGTTTCACTTAGGACCTTTGAGGTGCATATGAGGGTAATTTTAGGGTTTTGGAAATTGAATTTGAGGGAGGGATCTAAGATTAAAGAGATCTTGGAAGGTAAGGTGAGCTATGGAAAAGGTCAACCTAGACTTGATTAACCCAAGTAGTTAAACATGCCCAATTCCTACATACCTTATCTCAAGCTCATTAGGGTTGTTGTCTTTCACCTATTAACCTAGGAAAGTCCTTTCCCTTTGCGAAGTTTTGTATTGATGACTTCCTTTCTTTTTGGAGAGAGAATAAGGATCTTTAGACACTTGGCCAAGGGGTAACGGAAAACCACCATAGAACCACCTTGTATCACCAATAAAGTCAACACAGGGCGACGAGGAAGGTCTTGCCAATTCCCTTGCCTTGTACTTAGGGGACTTGATTCTATTTATTTTTCCTTACCTAGTTGACAAATAGTTAGGTAGGGTCAGTGATGCTTCTTCAATTGATAGGTGTTTAGGATAAGGTTATTAATTAACCAGTGTTCCACGGGGACTCGCCCCCCAAGGTCGGGAGCTCGCCCCCCTCGCTCCCCACGCCTCGAGGGATTGGGTGATCCTTCCGAAACGTTTCCCCTCGTCCCCAATTCGGCGAAACTTGAGGAAACGCAGGGGGGAGCTCGCTCCCCTGTTTTGAATCGCGTGCCCCCTTGTTTTGAACCGCACACCGGTGAATAGGGGTGCTCCTAGGCGTTCCAGTAGTAACGCTTCAGTAGTAATGTTAATGTTAAGAAGTAAAAGTGGTATTTTCCTTATCTTTCATTTTCTATCCTTTTACTTAAATTTTTAACATTACCATTAGTTGTTTCAGGATGGTTGAGAGTGGTTCCAACCTCATCGAAGTTCATATGCGAAAAGTATAATTTTAGATCCCACTCATAATTCAACAGACTAAACAGTTTTTCAGGATTTCCAGATTGCAACGTTGCCACTAGATTTTATCATGTATGAGGTTAAGGGATTGTCATTTAATCAAGCACATCAACCTCACTATGTACCTTGATGTTGGTGGTGCTAATTGTTAAACTCCTCTATCATGACGTTAATATAAATGTACCCTTTAGTCAAGCAAAATCACTTATTAAGCATGCATTTTTTTTCTAATTCTACTTTATTTTAATACTTGGTTTCTGAAGTTTCATCAAAATTGTAGGGTGTTGAGTAATGTCCTTTGAAGATCAACTTCGAGATTCAAGGTAGAGGCAAGGGCTAAAATCTTAGAGGAGGCGGGCATAGGCTGCTATTGATGAATAGGATTCCAATATAAGATTAATAGTTCACTCTTGTATAATTGTATGTTGGACTTGAAATCCTCAAATAATGTGACGCCCTCTGGAATCATGAAGAAATAGGGTTCGTTGGTCACATTTCCCCATTACAACATTTATGCCAGGGATTTACACAATGTTGAAGTGTGTTGAATCATTGAAGAATTAGACTGTATTTACAGAGAGCAACTTAAACTATATTTATATAGGATGAATTGTTATTGCCTAGATTTATAATATTATTATATTTTTTATAATTTTTATGACCTCGACGCCCCCTCGTCCCCCCTGATTTTCCCTAAAATTTGACGGTGGTCTCCACATGTCCCCAACGTGCGTTTTCTCGATCCCACGCTCCCGCTTCCCAGAAACTTGGGGGAACATTGTAATTAACAAATGTAGTTATGGGTAGGTAGTTGAGAGAGGAAGGAAGAAAATATGGGTATAATGAAAAGAAGATTGGTTGCAAGAAGAAATTGGGTTCTAAGGTTGCATAACAAATATATATTGGTTGCAAGAAGAAATTGGTCGATCCGTTCACTTCATCTTTAGAGGATGGATCGAGAATCACATTTTAGTCTTGTTGAAATATATAACTATTGTCATAAAGTGGTTTCACATGGAACAATTACTTATGCACCATGAGTTAGTAGGCCACCTAGTCAACTATTTAATTGTTTAACTAATGCAGGATGGATCGATTCTATTCAGCTATTTTGTTCATCCTAATAAATTATATTGATTCATCGAGCCTCTTATTCCACTTTGTATCCACGATGTGCACTCTACTTTTCATTCCAAGTAGTATTTACAACAATGCTTTTACAGTTCTACATGACATTGTTCATAATTTGTGTAGGCTTGAGTGAACATAATAAAGGATTTGAGCATAGGAAAGGTTTACCCTTTTTTGTAGGTCTTTGTTTTGTAAGGCCAACGACTTATTTTCATTTATACGACTTATTTTAAAGACTTGAATATCAACTCAAGCTCAATTTCTTTTCCTCAAATATGTGCCTTACTCAATTGCTTGTGACCTTGAAGGGGTTGACCGATGTAGGAAGGATTGATCTCGTGTAAGACCTCGTGCCACCTAATGAAAATGGGACTGTTGGGTTGGTTGACCTGGGACGTGATAAGACCTACCTTCCCTTTACAACCTAGAACAATGGGGCCTTACTATTTAGTTGAGGTAGGTTTTCCTATAATGAAAGCATCGGGGGCTTGTCGTGTCTTAAGTAAACACATTGCCTAGGAGACTGGCTTTTGACTTTATGAAATCCTACTTTAACAACATGCCTAATATGCCTAGCCCGCCTTTAAGAGCCACTTCTTCCATTACTTTCCTTATGATTTCTTCGAGTTTGTGTCACTTATTTTCTTTACTAATCCATTGGCTTTGGATAACCAATAAAATATTTTTTTGCATCATTTTAATCATATGTTCCATAGGACTTAGTATTTTCAAAACGATAGGTCCTTGATATCTAAATTCCCTTCGATTGATAAGGGAGGGATGGACAGAGTCCTTTGATGGGCCTTAGAATGTCTTGACACTTTATATTCCTCTAACATTACTTTCTTTTAGTTATTCTCCTTCCTCACAATAAGGTTGTTGATGAGCTAAGCCTACCTAAGTCTATAAATGGAGGGTTTAGGTGGAGATCTAGGTTACCATGCTATTCTTTGTAAAAATCCTATGTGAGCTTGAGGTATGATATTTGTATTAATGTTTTAGAGCTTGAACCGTATGCAATATTTGATTCTCTTAGAGCTAAGTACTCTTCACTTTTAGTGGGCTTTCTTGTGGGGCTTGAGTTCTCATAAACACCATGTCTCTCTTGTGATGGTTGACAATTTTACTATTTTTAAAAACCAGATCGAGTATTTTTATATTAATATCGAAAGGAAGGATTTAAAGAACTACTTGTCAGCTACATGCAACATTCCAATAATATACAGTACTTGATAATTACAACCCATGTACAGTTTAGTGTAATTGTTTTTTCAAAAAAACATTTCCAAAGTCGTCCCATTATAATTCTTCTACTATAAGTTCTATAAATATTGACAGGACTAATAATACTTTACATTGCGTTCCTATCATCAAACATTCCTGCTAAAATTTTGTTGGATCTTTCTTTAAGGTCCGTCTTCAATTAGTTATGCGGTTATAATAGGGGAGGATAATTAGATAATCCATCACGAGTTTTCATAACACCTTGAACTAGTCTGGTGTCAATATTCACCATTCAGTCAGCCTTTTAGCTATGCTCCCAGTGAATATGATAATAAGAAATGCTTTCAAAGGAAGGCGAGCTACGATGCAATTGATTGAACAGGTTGTGGTTACTATACTCCCATTTTATCTGTTTGAAATGCAAAATTGTTTTCATTGAGTCTCCTACAATCACCACCTTTTTCTTTAAGTAGCATATGACCCACCCATAGAGCCCACTGTTCAACTTGATTATTAGTTGCCTCACCAAAACCACATGCATATTCAAATTCATGTTGTACATTGGGGCAAAGAAGAACCCCTCTTGCTTTTGCCGCCCCTGACAATTTTACTGTTTTAACTAAGCACAATCTAAATGATTAATATAATGGTTTATTTTAATAGATTTTAGTGGCTAGAGTTTGATAGTTTATCTTTCTAGTGCTAATCATTGAAGGTTAAGTTATTTTCATTTTGGTTCCAATAATAGCAATAGAGTCTTGTGTATTCTATTGATAAACTAGTTCTGTAGATGTGGTATTGGTTTGTAGTTTATGTTTGTCATCCCAAGTTCCTTTATCGTAAATTGATGAATATTTTTATTATTGGTCGGTTTGTGGCTTTCTTTTTTTGCATAAGTTATGTTAATGTATTTCTTGATCTGTTAGTTACTATGCTATAATTTGGTAATGTAGTGGATGTTGTTTTTCAAATTCCCGATGATAATAATAATAATCTATTTTTAAGGTCACAACCAAGCTAGGCATCAATTTGGTGTATGAGACCCCCTTGTTTGTGGGACAAGGGACCCCCCTCTACGCAACGATGTAACTGCTAAAGTCTACAGAGGTGTACATACCCTAACGCCCCTCTAGATTTGAACCTATGATATCCTACGAGAAAACACACGTTCTTAACCATTAGGCCCACTCAGGCTATATTTTTGGTTGTAGATCTAATTGATAAGCTTGTAGCTATTGGTTTGGATTGTTTAACCCTTGATTTGTTAGGGTTGTGTATGTATTGAATATTAGGGATTAGAAGGTTGGCACAATTTTAGAGCCAACATTTGGGGGGCATTCATGTAAAAATTGCGAAGACCTTTTGTAGAGCAGAGATTCATGCCATCGGACAATAGAAGCCATTAGTTTAAGGCAAGTGTTTTTGTTTCACATGGTATCCATTATTGTTATTGCATTATTCTTGGCAAAAAAGATCGAATTTGGTTATGAGGCTTTAATCAAATGGGGTAGTTCATTGAGCAAAGTACAATAGGATGCAATGCTTGGTGAAAATTGCCTTATTTGTTCTTAGCAAAATACAAGCAAATGGAGTTCTAATCTTTCATCGAGCAAAGGGACTATTTTAATGATAGAGCAAAACACCGATAATGGAAAGTAGAAAAGTTTGTTTAAGTAAGGCAACAGTGAGCAAATGAAAGATGAGCAATGCTAAATGTACTATTGCATGATAAGAGCACCCAATCTAGTGCTAGTGGTCTAACTTTCTAAACATTGAGCAAAGATAAGGTTACATCATACAAAACATAGTATCATATTGACATGATAAAGTGTTGAATTGGCTAAGTAAGAGATCATCGATCAACAAGGGTAGAAGAGTTTTTTCTAGGAAGCATCTAGTCGACAAAGGAAGGAGGCCTTTGCTTGGCAAAGGAGTTAGTACCTCATCTTGCCAAGTGCTGAGCAAAGCAAAAGTCAAGTTACTAAGCAACAAAATGTTAGTTTTCATTGATCAAGGGAAGAAAACGAGAAATCCATTCATTTTGGATTCGGATTTTGAGCTAGAAGTAGGATTCCAGATCGGTGTAAAAAACCTAGTAAAAAAGAGAGAGAGACAAGTAGACATTTCCCAACGGATTTATCCTCTAGAAGGTGGCATGTAAAAGACATGGTATGGGAATCCCAAGAAGAGAGAGAGGAAGGATAGTGGATTTTTTCGAGTAGATTTTTCTTCTAGTAGGCGACATAGAAAAATTGGTCAAGAAATCTTGATGGAGAAAAAATCTTGGCCGACTCTCCTTTGGCTCAAGGGGTTTTCCCTAAGTAAATCTTTGATATCCTTTAGATTGAAGTGGATGGTGTGTTGCTAAGACCAATGCCAATCCAAGGGTTTTAGAGTCAAGGAATACAAACAAAGAGTGCTTATAATGATTTCCAAGATGAAAGAGATGAATGAAGAGAGCCTCATACATAGTTGCTTGTACCTTCACTTTCACCTACATGATGTTCAACTAGGCTTAGAGGGGCTTTCCCTCTCAATTCATCGATGATGAACAAATGGAGAGAGCTTCCCTTTACATAGAGGTATAGCTTGATCTCCTTACAAAATAAAATAATAATTGTGGTTCTAAATCTACAAATCTCCCCATGGAATTATAATAAAATACTTTGCGATATCTATATGGAATTATAATTAAATACTTTTCCACTTCTTAGATCCAAGTTTTCCTCCAAGGATACAATAAAATAATGTGAGTGGTTCCTAGATCCATTCTTTTCTCCAAGTATGAGAACAATATATACTAGATCGACAAATTTAGGTGTACATGACAATTAAGGACATCTAAAAGATAGACATCCCTCCCACCTTTGAATGGCAAGTGTCTTCATTGAGGATAGGGCATTCTCTATTCATGCTAATAAAATTCATCAAAGGTGCTTCTCATGGGTTTATAATGGCAAGGCGTCCTCAAAACTCTTCAAATAATAACTTCCCCAAGCTTTTGAACATGAGCTCACTGTTAGATGCTTTCCCTAAAGCTAGGACATTCTTCGAATGAAGGGTTTAATCCAACTAAACCCTTAAATGGTGGATTCAGACTTTAGTATGGACACATGTGCAAGATATAGTATTTGATCCATGTGCCAACCAACCATATTTCCTTAAAATATGCCAAAATTTTGGAATGCTCCTCCTAAATCAGCCTCAACTTCCACCCTAAGTCACCGGGTTTGCCGTTTTTTTCCCTTGAAAATCGAAAATCGACGAATATTTAAGTTAGCCGAATTTTTCTTTCAAGTTCGGCGCATTTTATTCTAAACTCACTGCCATCTATTCTCCATTGTGAAGCCGTCCTGTATTCTCCACTGAAGCCGTTGTGTATTCTCCACTAAAGCCGTCGTGAAGTATTGAAATCGTCGATTCTCTCATTGTGAGTGAAATCCATGGCTAGCTTTTCACATTACGGGTCGTCGCTGCTGTGAATTCAAAAAGAGGACACAAGCAAACTCACAAAAGAAGACAATCGCAGACTCCCCATGGGTCGATTCCATTGAGTAGTGAATCATGAGCTGATTCCATTGAACTGTGAATGACGGGCGACCGACTCCAGTGGCGGTTGCCAGTGAGTGGAGTCGCCTCTCGCAAGGTGCCCTAGGTTTGTTTTTGCATTCAAGTATTTTATTTGTTTTAGGTTCATATGTTTATTGTTTAGGTTATTATTTATTATTTATCATTAAACTTGTTTGTTTTTTCAATAAAAAAACAACATTCTATTCCAAAAATATCTGAATTAAACTTGTTATTTATTATTTATCATTAAACTTGTTTGTTGCTTTTGTGATGTTGGACATAAAATATTAATAATCTTATTATTATTAATATTAAAAATATTGCTTAATATTATTACTCATCTTAATTTTATTACATATAGTAGTATACTAAAACCAAATTAACTTTAACATTAAATTATTAAAACTAATATTAATATTAACATAATACTATAAAATATTAAATATTAATATATATATTTTTTAGTTTTAGTCTCTCGAATTTAATGCCGAATTTTATCACCAAAATTTTCATTGTCGAATTTTAGACAAACTTCAAAGTCGCCGAACTCGAACACAAATTCGAACTAGGTGACTTAGCTTCCACCTTAGATACTTCAATAGGTGGAATGTTTTTCCTCTTCATGATGCATTGAGGGCTTAGACTATGCCAAAATTGCTCTCTTGGATGGAGTGTAGTAGGACTGTGTGCCCTTTCTCTCTTAAATAGTGCCTTGGATGCTTCCTTTTGAAACTCTTTGACATTGTTTTTAAGACTTCTAATCTGGCCTTGGATATTTTACAGCTAGGATGCCCCTCATGTTCTGTAGGAACAGAGTGTAACTCTCCTAACTATTGGCTGATTGAAAGCTAAAGTAGCTCTAAAACTGTTCTGTAGTAGTGCCTTTCCTGCCACTGTCAATCTTTCTTAGAGCAGATCCCAGAAGTCTTCAATTATGCTGCTGGGGTTGAGGTACCAAGTAGAAATAACTGAAATTCCCCTAAAAGTCGCATAAAGGGAGTTAGATGGGGCATCTCATATCTCAGCCAAGTTCACAAATCCACATAAAGGCATTACAACACATCAGAGATGAAGGTAAAAATTGCTCGTACAGGTTGGAAATGGAACCCTTCTGATTGAGTAAGACCCTTCAAAATTACAACAACTTTGGATTGAGCAAGACCCTTCTGTTGCATGATTTCCACAGGTAGTTTATTCGAAGAGTTTTGGCGAATTTCTCCCATCATTAATTGCTGTCAATGCACTAGGGTTACCATCATCCAAATTGAATTAGTAATTGTATCATTGCTGGGGAAGTTTCAACTTCCATCTTGCTAAGGGTTGGTTGAAGATGCCCCCAACGTTATTTCCAATTGCTTATGTTGTGTCACTTGAATGTCGAAAGTATCCCACAAGTCTATTCTCTCCAAAAGTAAGTGTGGATTTGCCTCCATAAAGTGCTAATGATTGCCAAACTGAATAAGGAAGGTTTTCTGTGATCAACAACAGAAATAATCAAGTCTAGCTGCTGCAAATACACGTTGGGCAGATCATATTGCTCCACTACTGTTGGTCATATTGGGGGTGAAGTGTCCATTCAATTCAAAAAGCTGCCACCAAAATTCTCAATTTTGGAAAGGATAATATTGTAGAAATATTGACAAAAAATCAGACTTTTGCCAAACACTTAGTTAAACCTAGATTTCAGACTTTAACTGTCATTAAGTAAAAATACTTCACATGCATAAAACCCAACGACCATGAAGCTGAAACACTGAAAAACTAAGTCTGTAGCATGGAAATACACATAAAAAACAGTAGACTGATAAACCCATAAAACAATAGATTTTTGGTCAATGTGACCTTGGAAAAACCCCACCTCAGGGAAAACTAGTCCAAGAGAATTTTATTGCAGCATTTATTACGCAGAAAAATAATTTACAACAACATTTATTTAAGCATTAATGGTTGTACCAGATTTCTCGATTTCTTGTGCCCAGTAGACTGTACGGAATAGTACGGACTATATGGATTTCTGTGCTTGATATTTTTTCACTTCTCGAAAATCGTGCCCAGAATTTTTTTCTGGAAATTTGTGCCACTGCTGTACCATCCAGAACAATACAACTCAGCCTAAACTTAATGCCTTGGAAAATTGCCCAGCTCCTTGGGATTCGTACCTTGAGAAATTTTTTTCTCCTTGAGATTCGTGCCCACTTGAGAAAAATTGCAACTCCCTCTCTCTCTGCAAATAACTCAGCCAAATGCTCACTCTTGGAAATGCTTTCCTGCAACTTGTCTTGTACACTACCCTAGGCTCTCTCTTATAACTTGAGAG
>LPNX010983381.1:0-18239 GCA_001517045.1 Pseudotsuga menziesii | reverse complement strand
CAAAATTATGCAGTGTGGGTACTCGTTGGATGCGGAATCAAATTCCTCATCCAACGAGCTCTCCCGATCGAAATTTGAGTAAAAACACAGGGAGATATGTCATCATCACGTTTTTTTCAGGTATTTCTTGTTTTTGGGGTAGCGGGGTCCGTCAAAATTATGCAGTGTGGGTACTCGTTGGATGCGGAATCAAATTCCTCATCCAACGAGCTCTCCCGATCGAAATTTGAGTAAAAACACAGGGAGATATGTCATCATCACGTTTTTTTCAGGTATTTCTTGTTTTTGGGGTAGCGGGGTCCGTCAAAATTATGCAGTGTGGGTACTCGTTGGATGCGGAATCAAATTCCTCATCCAACGAGCTCTCCCGATCGAAATTTGAGTAAAAACACAGGGAGATATGTCATCATCACGTTTTTTTCAGGTATTTCTTGTTTTTGGGGTAGCGGGGTCCGTCAAAATTATGCAGTGTGGGTACTCGTTGGATGCGGAATCAAATTCCTCATCCAACGAGCTCTCCCGATCGAAATTTGAGTAAAAACACAGGGAGATATGTCATCATCACGTTTTTTTCAGGTATTTCTTGTTTTTGGGGTAGCGGGGTCCGTCAAAATTATGCAGTGTGGGTACTCGTTGGATGCGGAATCAAATTCCTCATCCAACGAGCTCTCCCGATCGAAATTTGAGTAAAAACACAGGGAGATATGTCATCATCACGTTTTTTTCAGGTATTTCTTGTTTTTGGGGTAGCGGGGTCCGTCAAAATTATGCAGTGTGGGTACTCGTTGGATGCGGAATCAAATTCCTCATCCAACGAGCTCTCCCGATCGAAATTTGAGTAAAAACACAGGGAGATATGTCGAAAATACCAACAAAAAAAGTAGTTTTTTTAATGACAAATATGTCAATTCAACCATTATGGTTGACTTATTTTATTGAAATTCTATTGGTTCTTGAATTCCAACTCACAAAAACTTATTTTGGCACGTTTTTTTATAAGGCCCATTTTAGAGCCCAAATTTCCTCTAATGTGACTTTTCACCTTCCCAATACCTAAATCCAAAGGTCAAGATTAAATCTTGCATTTTCAAGATTAAGGGTTGAGAAACTTCCCCCCCAAAAACAGTTACATTTAATTTTAATAAAGTCACATTTATTTTATGAACCAAGTGCACTTTATCTCATAAAGTCACTTTATAAAATTAAAACAAGGGAATACTTTATAAAAAGTCCCATTTACATAAGAGTCACTTTAAACTTTATAAAACAACATTACAAAGTAAAGTAGCCTAGTTAGTGCCTCCAGAGCTAAATCTCTAACACTCCCTCTTAGCGAGGGAGGTACTCACTGCTATCATTAACAGGTCCCGTCCTCAAATCCATCACACTGTTTGCTGTAGGAGCTCCCTCTTAACCTGGAACCAATGCTACAACCTGCACTGAACTCGAATCTGAAGACAACCTTCTGGTAGCCACTTGAACCCTGAGCTCCTAGGAGAATCAATTCCCCACTCTTGAGCATTGGTTTGCTCATGCTGGCTGAGCCTCCTACCAGTACTCAGAAGAGACTCCCTCTCTTCCATCGGAACTCGAGACTGTACCCTTGGCGCCACTACAGCCTCAGGAGCCTCTTGCTCCTCGTCCGAATCATCAATCGTGGGCTGTGCACTAAACTTGTACATCTCACCGAACCGATCACCCATCAACTGTGGATCAATAAGTCCCGCTCTCTCCGAGTATATATAAACATGTCCCAGATCATCTCTATCTGGAAAAATGTACACATGTCCCTTCCGGAACAATGTCGAATACCCTGCATCTTCCAGGGCTGAGACCGAGAGCAAGTTTACCCTCATCCCTGGAACAAAGAGGACCCCATCCTGATCAATGTATCCTCCATGACCAAGTTGGAATCTGACTTTTTCAACTCCTCGCACAGTACGTGCATGTCCCCCCTTATGACTGAACGAACCGATCAGGACCAGTGTCAACAATGATACGGAATATATGTCATATTCCAGTTATATGACGTGAGGCTCCACTGTCAATCTACCAAGTACCATTCTGAACTACTCCATTACTGCCGGCACTAGAAATAAGGGAGAACAACAAGAATTCCTTCTCGAATCTTCTTGCAAAGTCCTCTTCTTCTGCTATAGCTGCAACAACTGTATCTTCTTCCTTCTTCTTTTTCTTCTTCTTAGGACACCAAGAAGCAAAGTGTCCATACTAGCTGCAAGAAAAACATCGAACTTTGCTCAAGTCCTTCTTGGATTTCTTCTTGCTCTTAGCATAAAGAGCAACATTCTCTTCACTAGCACCCTCCTTCTGTCCACTGCCTTGAGATCCTTCCCGAATCTTCTCTCGAATGAAATCATCCCATAATCTGCTCCAATCTGGAAGGTTTTCTCGAGCAACCACACACTTCAGAAAGACTTCCCATTCTTTAGTGAAGCCTTACAAGGCTATCTGCACTAAATCAGAATCAAAAATGACTTCTCCAACTGCAGCTAGCTTATCTTTCACTTGGGCCACTTGGGTAAGAAAAGATGCTACACCCTCACTCTTGGCCGTCTTTGTTCCCTGCAATTTTTCCTTTAGAGCCATTATTCGGTTCTCATTTTTAGCCTCATACAAGCCTTTCAATGTATTCCACATTTCATAAGCAGTCTTCTTCTCAGTTACGTGTGGAATAAGGTGGTCCCTTATACCATCCAAAATCAATTTTTGGGCTTTGGCCTCTTTTACTTCATGAATATCCAAAGCAATAGGATCAGATGCAGGAGGAGTTACCATGGTGTTAACTGTGGTCCATAGTCTGTTTTCTTTGAGAACAACAGTCATCCTGACTTTCCACTGCAAGTAGTTGGACATACCATCCAACCGATCCTCATATCTAATGCATGCAACCATCTCTGCTATCAAAGAAAAAAAATAGACCAACAAAAGAACAATATCTTGAGTCTTCCCCACCACCTGCAAGTCACATCCAAATAAGGTTTTTCCAACACACAAGTTGTTAAAAAACACAGCAATAACCCTTGCCCAATAACTCAACACTACTGCTGTCCCCACAATAAGCTGTAAACTCAGAGCCTCAACTCTGATACCATGTAGAAATATTGACAAAAATTCAGACTTTTTCCAAACATTTAGTCAAACCTAGATTTCAGAGTTTAACTGTCATTAAGTAAAAATACTTCACATGCATAAAACCCAACAACCATGAAGCTGAAACACTGAAAAACTAAGTCTGTAGCAGCGGAAATACACATAAAAAACAATAGACTGATAAACCCATAAAACAATAGATTTTTGGTTAATGTGACCTTGGAAAAACCCCACCCCGAGGAAAACCACTGCAAGAGAATTTTATTGCAGCATTTATTAGGTGGAAAAATAATTCACAGCAACATTTATTTCAACATTAATGACTGTACCAGATTTCTCGATTTTTGTGCCCAACAGTTGTATGCACTGTACGGATTTCTGTTCCCAACAGACTGTATGCACTGTAAGGATTTCTGTGCTTGAATTTTTTTTCACTCATAAAAAATCGTGCCCAGATATTTTTTTCTCGAAATCTGTGCCACTGCTGCACCGTACGGACTGTACGGAACAGTACAACTCAGCAAAAACTAAATGCCTTGGAAAACTGCCCAGCTCCTTGGGATTCATGCCCACTTGAGAAAAATTGCAGCTCCCTCTCTCTCTGCAAATAACTCAGCAAAATGCTCACTCTTGGAAATGATTTCCTTCAACTTGTCTTGCACACTACCCTAAGCTCTCTCTTATAACTTGAGAGTGACTTTTCACCTTCTCAATCCCTAAATCCAAAGGCCAAGATTAAATCTTGCCTTTTCAAGATCAAGGGTTGAGAAACTTTCCCCCCAAAAGCGGTTACATTTAATTTTAATAAAGTCACATTCACTTTATGAACCAGCACTTCATCTCATAAAGTCACTTTATAAAATTAAAACAAGGAAATACTTTATAAAAGTCCCATTTACATAAGAGTCACTTTAAACTTTGTAAAACAACATTACAAAGTAAACTAACCTAGCTAGTGCATGGTCACTTCCGCATACAAGACACAAACATGCGGAGTGCCTCCAAAGCTAAATCTCTAACAAATATATCATCATTTTGTTATCAGTTACTATGTAAAGAAGTATAGATTTGGTCAAAGGAATACCTAGGCATGAAAACAGGCCTAAAAGTATTATAGAGCTTTTAAGATCAATTTGAAAAGTCATCATCCGGAAGCATATACTTCTAGAGGAAATGCTCGTAAGCCATACTGGAAAATCTGTTGTAAGAATGTGCCTTGCACAGTACCATTATGGAGTCAATATATGCTGCCAATGGTTCATAAAATTTCTGAGTTTGACTGTAAAAAGTGCATCTGTTTCTCCACTCTCATACTTAACACCAGTGAGTGATCATGCTCTAGCAAAATATTTTGTAGAATATCCTCTTATTTATTCAGGTGTCTCTTGATCATTATGTGGTCTGACTCCAAGGCTGTAACCTCGTGTTATCACACAGATCTGCATTGACAGATCTGCCGAATAAGTATAGGCCTCCTAGCCTTGTCACGGTGCGATGCCTCTCCTTTTCGGACTGGTGCTTTTCCAATCCAAGGGGGGGTGTCCCTGACTGTTGCATACTATAATTTGGTCTGCAAATCTGACAGAAATATAAAGAAAAACAGTGTACTGATATCTCCCCTCTGACTGTCTTAAACAGTTTAGAAGGGAGAGTAAATTGAGAATATTAAGTTTAGATAGGTTGAGACGATATATTGAGACTTTTTGAGTGAAACAAAATGAATGGAAAAAAAGGATGTGTATATGAGTGATTCAAGAAATCAAAACAGAAAGCAAGGATGTGTTTTATTATTTTGTTAAAACAAATAAAATAAAATGACATAATATGTAAATTTTATTTATTTTTTAATAAATAAATTTGCAAAATTTTAATTAATTATTATAAATTTTGTTAAAATAAGGAAAATAATTATTCTATAATTTTTATTATTTTAATTTTAATATAAAAAATCATAATGTAGTCATTAAAATTATTTAAAAAACTGCTTTTAACTTTTTTAAATATTTTGTATTTCTAATTTATGAATAATATTTTCTATATTTTCTTAAAATCTCAATTCATTAGAAATAAACCAAATTCTTCTATAATCATCTACCATACATGTAAATCAAATTTAATGTAATAAATTTTATTATATTTTATTATTTTTCTTTAATTTATGATCACATCTTATTAATGTTTTTTAATTTTTAATTTTATTATTCTAATATATAAACATCAAAATGAATTTACTTACATAGTTCTTTTTTTTCAATTTATATAATTTATTAAAAATAAAAGTCAAACTTTATTGGTCTAAATATTAAGAACTTCTTAATAAATATTAATTTTATTTATAATTATTTTACTGATTTATAAATAATTACTTTTTGTTATAAATTATATTTTTTTTATTATCTTTATTATATTATTAAAAATTATTATTTAATTTTAATATCACAAACACATTAACTTTTATATTTTTTTATTATTAATTATAAATATTATCAAAATTTTATTGTTTTATTTTTATAAGGCTCAAGCGAGGTTGGTATAAAGATATCGACAAAAATGTTGCATTGTAAAATATAAATAACATTAAAAATATTGCCACTTCTAAGTTTAAGTAGAAAATGTGGTGTGAGAAAGATTTAGAGGATAAAAGAAAATTAAGATATTATAAGGAGGTCATCAACCCTACTCTAAAAGATCAGAAGTATCTTTCGGTTTTAACTATCTCAAAGAAAAAAAATTAATATAGCCAAGATAAGAACTAATTCTCATGAGCTTCATAGTGGAACTGGTTGTTGGGCAGTTCCTAAAACACCATGGATAGAAAGGATCTGCCATCTCTGTGAGAATATGAACATTGAGGATACAAAACATTTCCTCTTATAATGTACTGCAGACATCGACATTATATCTTAGTTTCATAATCACTGTTGTAATTTCGACCTTCCTAGCCTTTTAACTTGTCAAAATTATAGTGAGCTTGGGACGCTTTTCTCTAAGCTCTTTGAGCATAGAAATACAATTTTAAAACAAACTAAATAATGCATTTCTTTGGGTCCGATAGACCAAAGTTTGGTCTGTTAACCATCATCATCATCAATAAATTTTAATTATATTTGTGATATTTGAGAATGGTGGTGTACCACAATGACCAATATGCATTGATATTTCTTATTATTCCCGTCTTTATCTAATCATGACTTGTTACACTTTTTTCTTTTATTATTATTATTTAATCCAACGGAATGCACATCATAGGAAACCCTTTGGATACTTCTCTTCGTTTCAAGAATGGTATTGGTTTAAACCATTTAGTTATAGTTTTGGCAACCAAACCTAATAGGGACATCGAGTGAGGTTCACAATATTCACATACTTGACTTGATGACTCCTTGCAAACTATCGTTACCATTCAATCACTTAAATGCGTAACTCGTTACATTAGGTTGGGCTACATTTACATATCTTGCACCTTGTTGTTGTGGGTGTTTACACTAGGTTGAGCTACATTTACATATCTTGCACATTTGCATACTTGAACTCAAAGATGAACTCTTGTGGTGGTCTTACCAATTCCATAAAACACAATGATAAAGGTTGGAAGTAGCTTTCCCTTGTTTTTTTTTCATGTACACTAGTTCATACATCATAGTTTTGCGCTCCATCATTTTCTAGTAACTATGCAAAACTATATTTCTTACAAACACTTATTTGTGCAAAATATTGTTGATACCTCGTGTCTAGAAACATGAGAGCGATATGTATTCATTTTTAAGCATAATTAAATAGTGGATTATTGAGATAATTAAATAGTAGATGTTTTTTTTTGAAATAAAGGTAATACAAATAATTTAAATGTTTTTTTGTGTAGATTATTCCCATGATTTGTATTAATGTAAATAGAGTGTGATGGAAAGATGATATATTTTAACACGTATGTTGCTTGCATGTTTGTGATCATCTTTTGATTATATATACATTCATTATCTTCAATTAAAATACCTTATTATGTCTTAATAGATTTATTAACATGTAATTTGCTAATTTATGTTCATTCTGGTAAATGGGGTTTCTCTGGTGCTTTCTGACATTCCCCATTGTCCATATCTTTTCAATCTTGAAATGGTATAAGTTCAATCTTCAATATTTTCATGAAACCCATAATCCCAGGAATATAATGGTAGAGGTTTGACGGTACTCACAAACATGATATTGATGAGTGGTCACATTCCATTTTCATGGACTTGTATTTGCATTTGAATTGAGAAAGAACATAATGTCTTGTGTTATTTGTAGATGAACGTGAAGGAGGGCTTAGGCATGCTCGTTTTTGTGGCTACAAGGTTTATTTTAAATAGGAAATGATGACATGGCAAAGAAACTTCTCAAAGGAAAATTCCATGCATCACTTTGTTGTTAACACAGAAATAACAAAAAGATATCAAATGAGAATTATTTTCCTTGGAAATAATTGAATGCATACCTTTTTTTTGTGGCATCCCTATTTTTATATCATCATTTGATCATTTCTAAAATAGTTTTTCAATCCATCTTGTAAAATCCATATCAATATCCTTTTCAATCTTGAAATGGTATAAGTTCTATCGTCAAAGTTTTCATGAAACCCATAATCCCAGGAATATAATGGTAGAGGTTTAATGGTACTCACAAACATGATCTTGATGAGTGATCAAATTCCATTTTCATGGACTTGTATTTGCATTTGAATTGAAAAAGCAACATTATGTCTTGGGTTATTTGTAGATGAACGTGAAGGAGGGCTTAGGCATGCTCGTTTTTGTGACTACAAGGTTTATTTTAAATAGCAAAATGATGACATGGCAAAGAAATTTCTCAAAGGCAAATTCCATGCATCACTTTGTTGTTAACATAAAAATAACAAAAAAATATCAAATGAGAATTATTTTCCTAGAAAAGTTTTTTCAATGATTTCTTTTTGGGTGAAATTTGACTAAAATTGTAGGAATTGAATAATTTGGGTGCTTAAGGTGAAACCAAGAATGAAATTTGAACAACGAAAAATGGTGATGTTAGGAAATATTTCATCTTTGGATTTAGACTCCAAATCAATGGAGACCATGTTTTAAAAAAATAAAATTATATAATGATTTTTCTTGGAACAACGAAAAATGGTGATGTTAGGAAATATTTCATCTTTGGATTTAGACTCCAAATCAATGGAGACCATGTTTAAAAAAAAATAAAATTATATAATGATTTTTCTTGGAAAGAATTGAAGTCATAAAGGTTAAGTGATGATAATTTTGTAAATAATTGAATTTTTTTGAGTTTTTGAAATAAATTATGAATGCTTTAGTCAAAAATGTGTTTTTATTTTAAAATAATTAATGAATAATTGTCCATTTGAATAGTTTAATATTAATAATTAAATTAATTAATCTTTTTACTTATTATTATTGTTTTCTCAAAATTTAATTAGATATTTTATTTTTATTTTTATTATCATATACTTTCATTTCCAATAAAATGATATAGCTTTGCTTTTGTGCTATTTTTTAAAGCATTTTGTTGCAATAAAGTGATATAACTTAGTTTTTGTGCCATCTTTGTACGGAGTGTTTTCTTTGCTTTGCAATATTTCATGTTTATAAAATAATGAAAAGAATACATTTAGATCTCATTAAACTAATGATTGAATACTTTCTATGTTATTATTGGCAATGTAACATTTATTTTTTATGCACTTTGTTTTTCTTAATAATGGTTACAATTTTGTATCAAGAACACTTTCTTAATAATGGTTACAATTTTGTATGAAGAAGACTTTATCAATTATGAAATATTCTCAAAATTAACATATTCTCACATAAAGAAATATAATTAATTACATATTTATAATAATAAAATATTATATAAATTTATAAATATAAATATATTAAATAATACAAATGGCAAAATATGAAAAGATTATATATTAAAAATAATAAAATGAGAAATTTTTATATTTCAAAATGTGTTGCTCTATATATATATATATTAGTTTTTTATCATAAAATTTTATATAAATTAATGAAATAAATATTTATATTTTTAAATATTTGTTATTACCTTATATATAATTTTTTATTTAATAAATATATATTAAGATTATATAATAAAATGAAAAATGTCTTAAAAAATATCTACAATTAATAAAAACATTATAAATTATTTTGTTAAATAAAATGGTATATTTTAGTGGTAAATGTAAAATTATAGTTTTTATTTAACAAATATATATTAAGATTATATAATAAAATGAAAAAATGGCTTAAAAAATATCTAATTAATAAAAACATTATAAACTATTTGGTTAAATAAAATGATATATTCTAGTGGTAAATGTAAAATTATAACTATATTGTAGATTTTGTTATTTAATAAATATATATTAAGATTATATAATAAAATGAAAAATGACAAAAAATATATCTATAATTAATAAAAACATTATAAATTATTTTGTTAAATAAAATAATATACTTTAGTGGTAAATGTAAAATTATAACTATATTGTGGATTTTGTTTAATTATTTAACAAATATTTGTAAATACAAATTATTATGTTACTATAAAAATTATGAAAAATTCACTTAATTTACTTTTAACTTTTAAATGTTGTAATTTTAATTTATAATAAAGTATATATTTCATGTTATTTAATTATAAATTATCATTGAGAACACTGTACATAATATACAAACACATAAAATATACAAACTTTTTATAAAACATAAAACATATATAAAAATCGACAAACACACATACTTTACATACCAAGAACATGTACAAAGATTCATTAATATACCTACAATATTGTGTGCTTAATCTCATTTATAAATAATTACAAACTTAATACGAAGTACACAAATATTTTAAATCCCACATTCAATTTCAAATTAAAAAAAATTAACATTTCATTTTAAACAATTTTCAAATTAACCAAACATACACTCAAATACCATAAACATAATAAATCGCATAAAATATAAATAATAACATTATAATAATAAAATATTATATAAATTAATAACTAAATGTAGAAAAAAAATATATTAAAAACAATAAAAATGTAATTTTTCAAATCTAAATATGTTATTAATTTATATATAATTTTATTATTGATTTTTTTATCTAAAATAAAAATGAAATGGAAAAAAACATATTAAAGATCATAAAATATATGATAAGATGAAAATTTATTATTATATTAAAGATTATAAAATATATAATAAAATAAAAGATTAGAATTAAAAATATATGTATTTTTTTTTCTTGAAAGAAAAATCTTAGTTTTCTATTAGTATTAAAAAACGACGGTTTAAAGATTATTTAAAAAAATCTTACATATAGTTGGATAGGAAAAAAAACTAAGAATAAAAAAATATCCTTTATTAAATGAAATGAACTAGGTCCACAACTACATAAAAAGAGTATCAGTAAAAAAAAGAGAGAACCATAGTGTCTAAAAGCACTCGTCAGACGCCATGGTATCACAATGTACCTATCGATGCACTATACTCCAGATGGAGACCCCTCTTTAACATGAGGTTCACTTCTTGATTATTTTTCTCTATAAATATGTTATAGGTTGAATTATATAACATACTATTTATTAGTTTGTTATTATTTATTTTGTTAAAACAAATAAAATAAAATGACATGATATGTAAATTTTATTTATTTTTAATAAATAAATTTGAAAATTTTTAATTAAATTATTATAAATTTTGTTAAAATAAAGAAAATATTTTTAATCTATAATTTTTATTATTTTAATTTTAAAATATAAAGAAAAAATCACAATGTAGTCATTAAAATTATTAATTTTTTTTTTTAATTTTTTTTAAATATTTTGTATTTCTAATTTATGAATAATATTTTCTATATTTTCTTAAAATCTCAATTCATTAGAAATAAACTAATTTCTTCTATAATCATCTACCATACATGTAAATCAAATTTAATATAATAAATTTTATTATTTTTCAATAATTTATATTTTTATATATAAAAATAAATATCACATCTTATTAATATTTTTTAATTTTTAATTTTTAATTCTATTATCCAAATATATAAACATCATAATGAATTTACTTGCGTAGTTCATTTTTTTCAATTTATACAATGTATTAAAAATAAAATTTAAACTTTATTGATGTAAATATTAGGAACTTAATAAATATTAATTTTATTTATAATTATTTCACTCATTTCTAAATAATTACTTTTGTTATAATTACATTTTTATTATTATCTCTATTATATTATTAAAAATCATTATTTAATTTTAAAATCTTTTATTTTAATATCATAAACACATCAACTTTTATAAATTTTTTTATTATTAATTATAAATATTATCAAAATTTTATCGTTTTATTCTTATAAGGTCAAGTAAGGTTGGTATAAAGATCCAAGGCTTGGTTAAACTGTTGAGAAATCAATGAAAATATTGCATTGCAAAATATAAATAACATTAAAAATATTGTCACTTCTAAGTTTAGGGAGAAAATGTGGTGTGAGAAAGATTTAGAAGATAAAAGAAAATTAAGATATTATAAGGAGGTCATCAACCCTACTCTAAAAGATCAAAAGTATTTCTCGGTTTTAACTAGCTCAAAGAAAAAAATTAATATAGCCAAGACAAGAACGAACTCTCATGAGCTTCATAGTAAAATTGGTCTTCTAAGAGGAAGTGTTTTTCATCCTCAATGTTCATATTCTCACAGAGATGGCAGATCCTTTGTATCCAAGGTGTCTTAAGAACTGCCCAACATTATATCTTAGTTTCATAATCTCTGTTGTAATTCCGACCTTCCTAGCCTTTCGACTTATCAAAATTATAGTGAGCTCAGGACGGTTTTCTCCAAGCTCTTTGAGCATAAAAATACAATTTTAAAACAAACTAAATAATTCATTTTTTTGGGTCTGATAGACCAAAGTTTGGTCTAAATAGACGTTAACCATCATCATCAATAAATTTTAATTATATTTGTGATATTTCGTAGATATAATATTTTAAATATTTCAAACATATTATTACTATTTTATTTTATATTATTGTTATTTAATAAAATAAAAATTGTGATGATTATTAATTAGAAATGTTAATTTTAATTAAATTTTTGTAATTTTAATTATAAAATGTTATTAAAATTTATTTTAAATATTATAATAAATTTAACTTTTAATTTTAATAATAATTTAATTTATATTCATTAATTTAAGTTTTAAAATTAAATTAAATTATAGGTTTAAAAATAAAATAACATTTCAAAATTAAAGTTTAGTTTATTTAATTTGTAATTTATAATTGTTTCAAAATAATTATAGTTTAATAAATATTATTAATGTATTATAAATTAAATAATTTTGTTGTTTATGTGTTTATTAAATTATGTTTATTATAGTTATAGATATGATATTATTTAATTAATTAAAAGTTAATAAAATAGATTATTTTTAATTGTTAATATATTTTGATATTTAAATAATTGACAAATAAAATAAAATAGTTAAAAAATAGAAAAAAATTAAACAATTTAAAAAACATGTTAAAATTAGTGAAATACATTCTTAAATCTATTATTTAATTTGTAATTTATACTTGTTGCACAATAATCATTTTTTAATAAATATTATTAACGTATTAAAATTATATTAATATATTTGAGAGATTTTATTAGCTTTGAGATTTTAGAATTTTTATTGACAAAAAATATGAAATTGCGCTTTGTTGTTGTTATATCAACAAAACGAATCTGTGCTTTGTTTTTGTTATATCAACCAAGCTCGTTCTTTAATTTTTTAAATTTTTTATTTGTATCTATTAACTTTATTTTATTATTGTTATGATATTATTTAATTTATTAAAAATGAAATAAAATAGATTATTTTTAATTATGAATCATTTTTTTGTTTATGTATTTATTAAATTACTTTTACCATAGTTATAGTTATGATATTATTTAATTGATTAAAAGTTAAATTCAATAAATTATTTTTAGTTGTTAATATATTTTGATATTAAAAGTAAATAGTTAAATGAAATGAAATAAAATAACACATGTGTGCTTTAAGTTTCATTTCTACAACACTCTTTTTATGTTCGTGCCTCCAAACCATGACACGTGATTTAAAAAAAACAATTTAAAAAATTTGTAATATATTCAATCAAAAAAATCTAAATATAAACATACAAATATAAATAAAGAAATATAATCTCACACAAATTTATGCAAAGATCTACAAACATAAACACAAACACATAGAGTTACATACAAAAATCATTTACAAAGATCTTAAACACAAGCACAAAGTTGCATAAAAAAACACATTATTTCATCAAATAAATTTAGTTTATTTAATTTGTAATTTGTAATTGTTTCACAATAACTATATTTTAATAAATATTATTAATTTATTAAAAATATATTTACAACCAAGCCAATAATTTTGTTACTTATGTATTTCTTAAATTACTTTTATTATAATTATAGTTATGATGTTATTTAATTAATTAAAAGTTAAATAAAATGAATTATTTTTAATTGTTGATATATTTTGATATTAAAAGTAAATAAGAAATAAATTAAAAACAACAATAAAAAATAGAAAAAATAATACAATTTTAAAAATATGTAAAATCAATGAATATTTACATATAAACATAGACATAAGTACATATTTTTACATATACTAAATATCATAACTAAACTAAAGTAAATACATTTTTAAATCTATTATTTAATTTGTAATTTATAATTTTTTCATAATATATATATATATATATATATATATATAAACTTATTAAAATCATATTTATATATTTTAGAGCTTTTCTTAGCTTTGAGATTTTAGAATCTCTACTAATAAATGAATTTGTGATAAAGTGAATTTCTGTTTTGTTATTGTTATTACAAGGAAATGAATTTATGCTTTATTGTTGTTATATTAACAAGTGTGTTTTGTTGTTGTTAGATTAACAAAGAGTGTTATTTAATTTTTGATTATGTATTTACTAAATTGATTTTATTATTGTTAAATGGATTATTTTTAATTATGAATAATTTTTGTTTATGTATTTATTAAATTACTTGTATTATAGTTATGATATTATTTAATTGATTCAAAGTTAAATTAAATAAATTATTTTTAATTGTTAATATATTTTGATATTAAAAATAAATGGTAAATGAAATGAAATAAAATAACAATAAAAAAATTTAAAAATTAAAATAATTTAAAATAAAAATAACATATACAAATAAAAAATCTAAATCTAAATATACAAATATACACAAAGAAATATAATTTCACACAAATTTATACATACCCAAATAGATTAAGTTGCAGTATACAGATTTACAAACATTAACAAAAACACATAGAGTTGCATACAAAAACCATGTACAGAGATATCCAACACAAACACATAGAGTTGCATACAAAAACCATGACAAAGATATCAGACACAAACAAGAGTTGCATACAAAAACACATTATTTCATAAATAAAATTTATTTAATATAATTTGTAATTAATTTATAATTGTTTCATAATAATTATATTTTAATATTTATTATTATATTAAAAATATAATTTATAATTTTGTTTTTTTATGTATTTATTAAATTACTTTTATTATAGTTATAATTATGATGTTATTTAATTAATTAAAAGTTAAATAAAATGAATTATTTTTAAGTGTTAATATACTTTGATAATAAAAGTAAATGAAAAATAAAATAAAATAACAATAAAAACTAGAAAAAATAAAACAATTTAAAAAACATGTAAAAATTAGTGAATATTTACATATAAGCATACACATATTTATGTTATATATCATAACTAAAGTAAATACATTTTTAAATCTATTATTTAATTTGTAATTTATAATTGTTTTGCAATAATTAAATTTTAATATTTATTAACTTTTTAAAATTATATTTATATATTTTAGAGTTTTTCTTAGTTTTGAGATTTTAGAATATCTACTAACAAGACAAACCACGTGAAGGTGAAAGCTCATATAGCCTCAAAAAACTATGCTTTTTTGTTGTTACAACAAAGTGAATATCTGTTTTGTTGTTGTTACACCAAAACAAATATATGCTTTGTTGTTGTTATATCAACAAAACGAGTTGTTTAACTTTTTAATTTTTGATTATGTATTTATTAAATTTATTTTATTATTGTTAGATGAAATAAAATAGATTATTCTTAATTGTCAATAATTTTTGTTTATGTATTTATTAAATTACTTTTATGATAGTTATAGTTATGCTATTATTTGATTGACTAAAAGTTAAATAAAATAAATTATTTTTAATTGTTAAGATATTTTAATATTAAAAATAAATGGTAAATAAAATAAAATAAAAAGTAAAACAATTTTTAAAAAATTGTAAAAACTAGAGTATATATATATATAATTTAGGTAATACAAAATTTATTATATATAAAAATAATATATACAAACATAAAAATCTAAATATAAACATAAACATAAATAAATAGAATTGCATACAAAAGCCATGTACAAAGATCTCAAACACAAACACGGAGTTGCATATAAAAACACATTATTTCATCAAATAAAATTTAGTTTATTTAATTTGTACTTTTTAATTGTTTTACAATAATTATATTTTAATAAATTTTATTAATGTATTAAAAATATATTTACAACCAAGTTATTATAGTTATAGTTATGATGTTATTATAGTTATAGTTATGATTAAATTAATTAAAAGTTAAATAAAATGAATTATTTTTAAATGCTAATATATTTTGATATTAAAAGTAAATGAAAAAATAAAATAACAATAACAATAAAAAATAGAAAAAATAAAACAATTTAAAAAACATGTAAAATGAGTAAATAATATATTTTGATATTAAAAGTAAATGAAAAAATAAAATAAAAATAACAATAAAAAATAGAAAAAATAAAACAATTTAAAAAACATGTAAAATGAGTAAATATTTACATATAAGTATATATATTTATATTATATATCATAACTAAAGTAAATACATTTTTAAATCTATTATTTGATTTGTAATTTATAATTATTTCACAATAATTAGATTTTAATATCTATTAACTTATTAAAATTATATTTATATATTTTATAGCTTTTCTTAGTTTTGAGATTTTAGAATCTCTACTAACAAGACCAACCACTTGAAGGTGAAAGCCTATATGGCCCCAAAGACTATGCTTTGTTGTTGTTACAACAAAGTGAATATGTGTTTTGTTGTTGCTGTTACAACAAAACCAATTTGTGCTTTGTTGTTGTTTTATCCACAAAGCGAGTTGTTTAACTTTTTAATTTTTGATTATGTATTGCTTAAATTTATTTTATTATTGTTAAATGAAATAAAATAGATTTTTAATTGTGAATATTTTTTGTTTATGTATTTATTAAATTACTTTTACCATTATTATAGTTATGCTATTATTTAATTGATTAAAAGTAAAAGTAAAATAAATTATTTTTAATTGTTAAGATATTTTGATATTAAAAATAAATAGTAAATAAAATGAAATGAAATAACAATAAAAAAAATAAAACAACTTTTAAAAAATGTAAAAACTAGGGTATATATATATATTAGTATACTACAAATACATATAAATATACATAATTTAGGTAATACAAAACTTATTATATATAAAAATAATATATACAAACAAAAAAATCTAAATATAAGCATACAAATATACACAAAGAAATATAATTTCACACAAATTTATACATACCAAAATACAAACATAGACATAAATAAATAGAATTGCATAAAAAAACTACTTACAAAGATCTCAAACACAAGCACAGAGTTACATACAAAAAGACATTAGTTCATCAAATAAAATTTAGTTTATTTAATTTGTAATTTTTAATTGTTTTACAATAATTATATTTTAATAATTATTATTAATGTATTAAAAATATATTTACAACAAAGCGAATAATTTTGTTATTCATGTATTTATTAAATTACTTTTATAGTTATAGTTATGATGTTATTTAATTAATTAAAAGTTAAATAAAATGAATTATAAGCGTTAATACATTTTGATATTAAAAGTAAATGAAAAATAAAATAAAATAATAATAAAAAATAAAAAATAAAACAGTTTAAAAAACTAGTGAATATTTATATATAAGCATAACTAAAGTATATACATTTTTAAATCTATTATTTAATTTGTAATTTATAATTGTTTCACAATAATTAGATTTTAATATATATTAATTTGGTAAAATTATATTTATATATTTTGGAGCTTTTCTTAGTTTTGAGATTTTAGAATCTCTACTAACAAGACCAACCACGTGAAGGTGAAAGCTCATATGGCCTCAAAAACTATGCTTTGTTGTTGTTACAACAAAGCGAATCGGTGTTTTGTTGTTGTTGTTACAACAAAACGAATCTATGCTTTGTTGTTATATCAACAAAGCGGGTTGTTTAATTTTATTAATTTTTGATTATGTATTTAGTAAATTTATTATTGTTAAATAAAATAAAATAGATTATTTTTAATTGTGAATCTTTTTGTTTATGTATTTATTAAATTACTTTTAATATAGTTATATGATGTTATTTAATTAATTAAAATTTAAATAAAATGAATTATTTTTAATTGTTAACCTATTTTGATATTAAAAGTAAAAGTAAATGGCAAATGAAATGAAATAAAATAACAATAAAAATTAAAAAATAAAACAATTTAAAAAAAAGTGTAAAAATTAATTTATATATATAATACTACAAATAAACATATTTACATATATAGATAAGTTATACGTAATTTAGATAATACAAAATTCATCATCTATAAAAATAATATATACAAGCAAAAAAATCTAAACATAAACATACAAATATACACAAAGAAATGCAATTTCACACAAATTTCTACATACACAAACACATAGAGTTGCATACAAAAACACATCATTTCATCCAACAAAAAAATCTAAACATAAACATACAAATCTACACAAGAAATGCAATTTCACTAAAAATTCTACATACCCAAATACATAAAGTTGCAGTACAAAGATCTACAAACACACGCAGAAACACAAACACAT
>LPNX010983375.1:100920-122039 GCA_001517045.1 Pseudotsuga menziesii | reverse complement strand
TATTGACTTACGCGCCCTGGGTCAACTAAAAAGACATAGCTTGACATTGCCGTCGCTATAGCGACGTAGCTCCGTGGATACAACGACGTTGAAGGAGGAATTCGTCGATATAGCGACGACGGAGATTACCAACGTCGATACAGCGACGGCACGTTCATTTTGCTTCCGATTTCACACCAAAAAGTATGAAACGTGGAAAACCTCCGTGGAAAAACCCGCTCTTTTGTATTAGTGCACCTTCCACAAATTCCCTTCCCAATGAATTCCTTGAATTACATTCACCTGCATGATTCTTCTCCTGGAATGGGCAGCCTTAGCTCTCTTCAATGGGATTTTTTATTAAGATTGCCTAGGTCTTTTTGGGTTAGTTGTCATCAATTGAACCACCTGCTCTGATCCCACTTTCTTGGGGGATCATGACCCCAAATGTAGGGAGGTTGCCACCTACAACATTGGAAGTGTTTGAGGATGCTGCCACTTGTCTATTTTCTCTCCACCTAGTCTCCTCCACCAACTTGACTAGTAACACTCTTTTTAACAGCTCTCCCAAGCTGTTGTCTCCACTTTTATTTATTTAAAATTAAAATATTTAGAATTACATTCAATGTCCTTGACTCTGCTGAGTCATCATTTACAACTTAGTATTAAATTTAACATAATGCCTTGGAATGAAATCAAAATAAGATAATATTATTTTGCAAAATTGGGGCATGTGACATAGGCCCACATCCAACATGAAAAAGGGATGGCTCTATAGAACTTCCTATGATGAGTAGATTCGAGTGATAACACCATTTGATCGACATGATGATGACAACAACAACAATGGCGATGATTATCTAGTGTTGAAGACTTGTGCCTATATGTATTGATGTCTGTGTGAAGAGACATCAATAGAAGACTTGTAACTTCAGAATATATTCACTTGTATATTTTATATTGTATTTGTATTTTATTATTGTACCTCTGACAGAGATGTTCATTCCTTTGATCAGGAGAGTCATCATTGTATTTGAGTAATGTAAATTTATCGAGGATAACCCTCCTTTGTATGTCGGGGCATTATTCCTCAGAAATAAGTTATAATTGGGTTATTAGACTCTCCTAGAGAAGTCGGCCATGTAGAGGAAAAAGTCAAGTGGAAAATAAGGTAGAGAGAATGACTCTCTATTTTAACGCACACACTCACTCATCAAGTTCACATGAGAGAGAGGAGAGAAGCTCACATAAGTGAGAGAGAGAAGCAGTCAAAGATCATCTTTCTATTTTTGGGTTTTACTTTTGCTACTGTTGCTCATTTTATCTCCGAGGATGTTATGGGGTTTTCTCCTTTATGGTTTCCCCGAGGAAATTTTTTGTGTCTCTTGTCTCTTGTACTTATTGTTGTGCATGTTATTCTCTCAGATAAGATCCTAGATCATATTGAATAAACTATAAAAAAATAACAATCCCTTTTTTTTATGGAGGGTTTTGCGATGGCGTAAGTTGTGCAGGATATGATATATCGACCGACGTCTTGTTGAAGTTTGGTTCAATAAAAATACTTATGCAATACTTCCACTATCTTCTCAGTGCCAAAATTCCCCGCCACCTGACTGTAATGCACTTCCCTAATCATCTTTGCACACTCGCTTGAAGGAACACAGAGATGACCTAGGTGGCATAATAATCCCTCCTGAAGATGAAAGTCTGCCACTGGTGTACCTGCACATAAGGCTTGATAGATGGGAGATAAATCAGTATCACCATCATATAGTTGAGGCCACCCAAAGGTCTCATGGCCGCAAGAGTTGAGCACCATGGTTAATGCTGCTACTGGAGGTCGACTGAGGAAATCAATGACTCAATTGGTGCTGCCCTTATTAGATTTAATGCTTAGGTGGAATTGCTGCAAGTGAGTCAACCAATTCTAGTGGTGGTGTTTCTATAACTTTATTTGGGTTTGCATGAACTATAAGGGCTTATGATTAGTGTGGATGACTGTTTCTTTTCCAAGGATGTAATGCTTCCATTGGCGGAAGGCTTGGACAATGGAGTGAATTTCCTTGTCATAGGTGGGGTACTTATGGACTATATCTTAAAGTGTCTCACTGTGATATGACACTTGATAGACATGGTAAGTGAGGACCGCACCAACGACATAGTCCGAAGTATATTTCTCGATCTCAAAGGGTTATTGCATATTTGGTAAGGTAAGGATGGGCACTGAACATAAGCATTGCTTTAGCTACTCAAATACGTGTTTTTGTGGCTTGGACTAGATGAACTTGGATTAGATCCACATTTGGTCCCCTGGATAAGGGATCACGCAATATTATAGAAGCCCAACACAAAATCCGTGATAGAAGTTTATAAGGCCTATGAAGCTGTGAAGCTCAGTGAGAGTTGTAGTGGTCAACCAATCGTGAATGGCTTGGATCTTGGATGGATCTACATGAACACCATGTTTTTCCATGATTTATCCCAGATATTGAACCCTTTCCATGCCAAATGACCATTTCTTTAGATTGGCATATAACTTGTGTTGTTGCAGGGTTCTAAGGACCTGGTGGATATGCTGCATATGTTCTAATATAGATGAGGATATCATCTAGATATACAACCATAAATGAATTAATGAATGGAAGTAGAATGCCATCCATCATTCTCATGAAGGTTGTTGGAGCATTAGTTAAGATGAAAGGCATGACCAACCACTCAAAAAGGCCTTCTCAATATTTGAAGGTAGTCTTTCAGACATCGGTCTGCTCAATTGGTACTTGATGATAGCCAAAATTTAGGTCAATCTTGCTAAAATAATAGGCCCCGTTGAGTTGGTCGAGGAGGTCGTCGATCTAGGGAATGGGATACCAATTATGGAATGCGATCTTGTTTAGAGCTTGGCAGTCAATACAGAGTCACCATTTCCCATATTTCTTCTGGCCCAACACAATTGGGATCCCACAAGGTTAGGATTTAGGTTGAATGTGCCCCTTTTGTATTAACTATTGAATTTGACATTTGATTTCTTCATTCTCCATGAGGGAACACCTGTATACTAGCCCATTAGGTAAAGGAGGACTAGGGATCAAATCAATTCAATGCTTGGCTTGACAATGTATTAGAACCGTGACATGTGTGGTGAAGATGTCTTTGTATGCTTCCATGATCTGTTCCATAAAGGGGTTATGTGTGGAGGTGGTGGATGTTGTGATATTTCGTTCACCCACAAAACAAATCATGTAGAGTACAAATTTTTCTATCTGGGAGATTACCTTCCTACACTACTTTACTGTGATGAGAGACACTACAGTAGTAGGAAGCATCTCTAGTATCCTGTAGAGTGTCTTTCCCAAAGTAATAATGACATTACTAGGTCTAGTCTCATACACAAAATTATGTTTCCACATATCTGGTTGTCCTAAAATAACATCACAAAATTTAAGAGGGGAAACATTACACATTACCTCATCTTTGAAGGGCTTGATGCCATAGGAGAGGCGACACTATTGACCGATGCGGATGTCTCATCCCTGGCTCAACAAACCAATGTTGTAGGGTTGGGGATGTGAAACCGTCAGAAGCTTCAATATTTTGATGACCTTGACTGAGATGAGGTTCTTCTGACTACCATTGTCAACAATGAAATGTAGTAGAGTCCACTGCACCCATAGTTGTGAATGGAAGAGGCGATCCCCTTCTTCTGGATCCTCTAACTCTTCTAGTTGAATCTTTTCCGTTGCGATGGTGGCACTATGTTCCATGTCAATTATCTACTTTCCCCTTTCTTTCTCTCCATCAGTGTTTGAGTCAGAGTCAAGATTTGGGTATTTTTTCTTGGCTAACAATGATTGTTTTAAGTGGTATTCATTAGTGTTGTGCAGGGGATTTTGTGGAACTCGCACCACTTTCCAGTGTCCTTCTTTGATTTCCCATTACCATTATTTTCCTGCGGCTTGGATTGGTTGTGGGGACTTTGGTTGTCCTTGCTCTATCCTTTGGGTTGTGAATTAGGGCCATTTTCCCAGCTTCTACTGCTGATTTTCAAACCCAAAATCTCGCTTGTTCGTTTGCTTAAAATTTTGCTTGATCTTGACAACATATCAGTAAGATGATCCTAATGAGGATATGTCCAATTAATTCATCTCTGACTGGATGTACCTGTGTAGGACATTGTGGTACTGTTGAGGCCTAGAAAATCACAGGTAACAACAGTAGGGATTCTCCCCAATAAACGTTCCCAATTAGCTCGTTATTGTTTGGTATGGGGAATCCATTCGGTTTACGGTTCGGATACTATAGGTCAAGTAACAATTAAAGTGTTTTACCGGTTATGGCCCGATCCACTGTGTATGTTTTTAGTTTTTTAATGTTTTAGGTATGATGTGCAAGTGCCTAACTAAATGCACACAATAGAGTTAACAAGGAGGGTCACAATGTGATGCGTAGGTTCTTACCTCTCATCTTACCTCTCTCGCTTCTAAATCACAAACAACAAGAAACTAACTAAGATTCACTAAGCTATCCCTAGGGAGAAAAACTATCATTAATGGTGAGTAATGTATCGTATTGCATGCATAAAAAAAATCACAGATAGCTATTAACGTTTCTAAACACATGAATATAAATAGAAAGATAAACAACAAGATAGCGTATTGTCAATTTAAACATTCATTACTCAATGTGGAAATTTCACAAAATAAATAGGAGCACATTCATAACATGAAAGAATTCAATAGGTTAGAACGATCTCACATTTTATGGAAACAAGCTGAAAAAAGAAATAGTTCATGTCCAACTAGCCCATAGCAAACATTTGAAAATCCACATAAATTTCTCCGACAGAAACATATAACTCTTTATTGTAAAATGAATTAGTTCTTCTTACAATAATTTCTCAAGATAGTCTGGAAAAAGGTCCTTTCTATCTAAAACTTTCCTATACTTATACAAAAAAAACCAAACTCTTGGGCTGCCGCTCATTATCTCTTGAGCTTCCCCAACCTTTCATTTCCAAAATTTTGTCCTATAGCTTGTGCACAAAATTAATACAATATATTACATTTTAAATCAATATTTCCAAAACATTTTATGAGGAAGGGCCAGCTTGATCTCCGATGAACTTCTTCCATGCATGAGCATCTGCTACTATGCCTTCAAACCACGAAGGCTCAAGAAATCAAATGTTAATTTTGTATTTGGTAACTTGGGTCTTTACCCCCTCTATCCTAGCAGGACTTAGGCACATCTGGTCTTCTAATAAATGTATTCTCACGGCTGCATATGCCACTGCATTTTTCAATATCCATTCATATAAGTCCTTGACCTGCTGGATTTCTTGCTCATCTTCTTTGTACCTGTCCTGTAAATGTTTTAGAAACAATTCATGCTCAGGTAGCACATCCAATCTCTTTTCTGCAGAAGTTTGACATCGATTGTATGTGGAGAGCACTCTCCTGTAAAATTCAGCACATGTTGTCTTTGTCTTTTTCACTGTTTTCTTGAACTCCTATGCTACATTAATTGCAAATTCCAGTAATTCATATTCCTACTTTAAAGTTTGCTGATATTTTACGGCTAGGTCTGCGGGAGATTCCTTATTGGTCTCTACTTAGACCATTCTTCCTTTTAGAATCTCCAATATATCTTGAGACCTATCCAGGAAATATGAAGTGGTATCTACAATTTCTTCTAGCCTGGTGTCTATCTGCAAAATTTTGCACCTTTCATCTTCTATCCATATTTGTATTTGATGGATCCTTTTTCTTTGAGTCAGAACATGCTCTTTCAAAGGTTGGATGTCGTTTTTTTGCTCCATAGCATTCTTAAGTGATGTGGTCAATGATTTTTTTTTCTCTTCTAAGGCTGCTACCTGCATCTGATACTGCTTCTCCTTTTCTTTTGCAGTAGCCTTCTCCATTTCCATCTCAGTAACCCTGCTTTCCAACTTGTTCTTTTCTTCACTTAAATTTCCATATGATAACTGAATATTATCCTTTTCAGTCTCTAACATCTGATGCTCCAGCTGTAGCTTTTGTAATTCAGCTAAGGTAACTTGAGCACTCTTCTCTGTGTTCTATGCAGATATTGCTAGAGCATTCTTATCTGCTTGTAGAGTTTGGAATTCTATTCTTGAAGTCTTGACTTCACCTATCATATCTTCATATTTTCTCTTTAGATTTTGGCTCTCATCTCTTTCCTTCTTTAAGGTTTCCTTCAGTTGGGCTGCATTCTTTCGTGACTACTCCAGATCAGTCATGAGCCTATCCACATTGTCTTCAGTTGCTAAGGTTAAAGCTACCCCAACTTTTGCTATCAACTGTGTATCTCTGTGCTTACCATGTACCAATGTCTTATCTATCGCCATTTTTCCTGGCTGTCCCCTAGTATCTACCTTCTTCTGAGTTCTTTTAACGATTCTTTTCTTTTCTTTGTCATAAAAAATGGTATTAAAATTAGGAACCTCCTCCCCTTTGGTAGGCATGAAATGGATCAAATTTATTTCTGAAATTGAAGCCTTTCCTAATATGCTACCAAAAGATACGACAGTTTCCAAGGGATTAGGATCGGATTGCCCTTGCTCTTGATCTATTTGGTCTTGTATTCCTTGTGCATCAACTTGCCCTGTAGGCTGCTGATCCTTTTGGGATTCTGTTAGTCTCAAGCCCTCACTTTCTTCTTGTTTCTTCTTTATTTCAGATTCTTCTTGTCTTTTCCTTTGGTCTTCTTCCTTCCTAGATGCTTCTTCAGCAGCTTGTTTCTTTTCTTCCTCTTGAATTCTTAATAAATTTTCTACTTCATATGCTAATATTATAGCATCTTCTTCTCTTTTCTTAGCCTCTTATTCTTCTAACTTCTTAACATTTTATGAAGTCTTGCCTTTTCCATCCATAGTTGTTATTTTTTTCTTAAATTTTTTCTTAAGGGCTGTTATGTTCTTTGCATTGCGGAATGTCTCCTCATCTTTGTCCCAAAAGTCAGTATACTCAAAATGGATTCCCGCTTCTTTGCAGTAGTCAGCTACTTTGTTATGGGAGTCATTTCTATGAAAATTCATTTCTCCAAAGCGAAAATATTCTATATCTTTAACAAATTCTGCTGCCTACTTTACCCTTGAAAACTTATAGCTTCCAAGTAAGAAAGGTACTGCAGGGTACATTGCCTTCTTATTTTCAAACAAAAAATTGCCTACTCCATCAATGTACAGTTGTCTGACTACCTCCTTGTGGAGTACATAATATGTGGCATACTTCAGGAGTAGAGAAGGAGCTCTGGAGCCCCCATACATCCTTACATATAATCCATTCTCTGTCAAATAATAATCCCCAAACTCTTGTATGATTTTAAATGCCTCTTCAAACATGCAATTACATTCAATCAAAAAAATTAGGGTATATAAAGGCATAGTGAGATGCTCACAAATTTCCCTATAATAATCGTGATACTTATGTGCCCAAAACAATTTATAGGATGCGTATACCGGGGTTTTGTCCTTCTCCCAATTACATCTCAAAGTAGGAAAAGCCTGGGTGCACAATATGCAATCAATTAGGATAGAGCTCATATAAAATTTGGATTTATTCTGAGATACTCCTCCTAAGGATACTGATATACATGCAGAAAGGTTGTTCGACACTATATTGGCACAGTTGAAGATGGTTTCTTGTGTAGCCATGAAAAATATATCCGGTATCCAACCTATCTTGAAACTCTTCCCATGTGCTCTGCCAAAAATCCCATTAAGCATTAATGCAATAAACCTGTAGGGAGCACAAAGAGTAGAGGAGTCATATTCTCTGGAAGGTCTAGTTTAGAAATTCTTTCCTGGTATCATCATTCTCTTTACAGCTTCTATCAGGTCCATAGCTATCTCCTTTAGCCAACTTTCTGTCAAATAGACCTGTGGTGTGGGTAGATGATATGCCATGGAGACATATGCAGGGCTATATGTAGCATAGCCTTGCTTTGCAGTGTTTTGTAGAATCATTGTCATCACATCTACCCTGGGAAGAATCCAGCCTATTACTTCCGAACAGGGAAATAATTTGGGCCTCGTAGCTACTTTCATCAAGGATGACTTCTCAATGTTAGCATAGATCATCAGTTCTTCAAACCCAACATCATGTACATTCTGGTTTGAGATCATTCTATGGATTTCTCCCCATTTGTAGTCTGGTTCAACTCCAGTAGTGGCTTTGGTATCTTCATAGATGAACTCTACTTTGGTGATTATTTCTACTTTAGGCTCTCCTTCAGCCATCTAAGCTTTTTTCTTCTGTCTCTTTGACATGTTGCTATTATAGCAATCAACTTGTCATAGTCAAACAACATATTTTAGGCTAACTGAGCTCTTAGCAAGTGCTTATAGCAATACACAAGAAAATATACCAATTTATTTACCTCCTCGACATGCATGTTGTTTAAAATAGGTTAAACACAGTCTTTATGAATAAAATATTTAACAAGAAAAAACCTCCCAAACTGTTTCCTAAAAAAAAACAAAAAAAAATGCCTAAGCTCCACTATCTCAAAAACTGAATCGACCGAAAAACCATTCTTCTCACACAGATACTTATCAGACTTATTCTAACGCTGGATCTCAACACAACCTTGGACCTTAAAAGCTAAACCCTATGCAGCAACCGTCTTTGAGAAAAACCCAAATTGACCGAAAAACTCTCCTAAGTCCCACGGGTGGTGCGGACAGCAAAACGCCCGTCTGTAACACGCCCTAAAAACCCTCACAAGAAATACATATGCGTCCATAATGCTTCAACAGTGTACAGATTTAGACTCCTAAAAAATGAAAATCAAAACGTGCTAAAATCCCTCCGCATTTGTAATAGAAAATAACCACGAAAACCACCGCCGACATGCAAAATCCTACCCCCCTATACAGTAAAACCTAACCTGTGTAAAACCTAATGGTTCAAATATCAACCAATAACAACCAAAATAACAAAACCACGATTTACCTACCTGGCAGTAGTGATGTAACCAACTGGATGGAATGAAATTCCATGGGTGCAGAGCAGAATGAACAGGGTTTTGATAGCTGCATGTCCACGACTTCTCTAGACTGCTTCCACAGTGTAAACGACAAATCCCAATGTGAATGACAAGTCACAAGTCGAATAAGACATCATAACACATGGCCTCTCTCTCTCTCTCTATATATATAACAACTAGCGGGAAACTATCGGCAAACAACTATAGAACCATCGGAACAAATAGCCGGAGGATCACCGCAATGGCGGGCATGATCAGAAATACGGACCCGGGATACGTTAAGTCAATCAGACCTTGGAACCACTAACCGCTATGCTCAAAACCAAAAAATGATCATCCTCCGCAACGCCGGTAGTGGACTGTTCTATCCTCATGGTCCTTACTTTGGGAACAGGGTATCAAAAATCGACAGAGCTAGACTCTTCAGTAGAAGGAGCATGATGTTTTTAGAACTCCTTGGGACTGGCCTCCCGCAATGTCAGGTGACATATATACTATCACTCCGGCTTGCTCTGGTCAAACAACTCGAAAGCGAAATAAAACATTATCGGATATCAGAAGGTGAAATAAAACATTTCATTGGACAAATATTACACTAAAAGCTGGAACTTCGGCAAATCAAACCTAAGGATAAAAATAACTAGCTTCGTTGTACTGGTGGGGGAGTCCAAAGGAACTTGGTAGGCTTGATGGTTCTGCTTCCGCAATGTCGAAAGGGTAGTCCAATAAGATTTTGATATTGGAAAAGTAGCTGATTAAGCATCCGGTACGAAAAAGTGAAAAAGACCAAGTTTCTTCAAGAAAATTCTAAACTCAGGGCATCCATGGTAATAACAAAATACTCCTAGGCCAATTTGAAGAAAAACAAATAAAAAGGGGGGAGGGCCTAAAATTTACAATTTTTGGGGAAATAGTTGCAGCTGCAACAATTGGCGACTACCTGGTGAACACAGATCTCTGAACAATTTATTCTTTGATCAATAGACTGTTTTGATAATACCAACTTGCTAAATTCTTCAAGATATCTGGATTTCCCAAAATGTAAGATGTATGCACTTTAATCATTGATTATAGTCCAAGTTAAGGAACATGGGAACCAAGATTTCAAAGTCTAGATAACTCTTTTGAGGCCAAGAGTATGAGTTTCATTTTACCTCTATCTTTGAGTAGTTTCCAACTGTTAGACACCATAGGATCGTAGCATATGGTAAACAGATATATCCGTTTGTTCCTCATTTCCATGACATTTTGCACTTTTGTCCCCTTTTGAGTCCTCATGTTTTCCTTTCTTTCTGAATTTTAATTCAGGCTCCTCTATCCATAGTGTCCTTTTGTGTGAGATATATTTTGTAATTTCAGCTCACAGACGAAGAAGAACTTTGGCAATCCTATACGTATTGATATGGTTCAATACTTTCTTTGACAGCTATTTCTTTTCAGGATATTTTGACTCTCATTAACCTTTTGGCTTTCAATTCACGGCATGGAATTATTTAAATATAATACTATGTTTACCTTGCTTCCTTTCCACGGGTCTTTTGCTGTCACCCCCTAGGATAGTTTTTTTAAATGTGAGATGGATGGAGCCTCAAAATAGTAGTCTAGACTTTTCTATCTGAGTTATTTCACAAGGATTAAGCAAGACTTCAATGTGTTCATAACCATTTAGGAAATATGCTAAATTTGAATAAGCTCTTCCAAATATTATATGAATCAAGAGTAGGTAGTCTTGTAGTCAAAGATTTTAGTTAACTCAGAATTCTTATGAACTCCATGCAACCAAAAGTCGTGCTATTTTATTAATCATAAGCAAAACAAAAGATTACAATCAATCAAACTCTAAGCAAATAAAGCGAACAACTAAAAATACCCTAAAGTAAGCAACAAACCAAATGTTTATTTATGTACAAGAAAACCAAAACAAAAATGATCAAGAAAAATAAGGCTTGAGAACTAAACCATTTACTGGTAAGTTCTCTTCCCGCACCTGTAAGTCCTGCAACTTGTAAGTCGAGGGGCCTATCTTTGTTGCAATTTGAAAAGGGCCTACCCATAATTGCTGAAACTTAGTGTGCTTTCCCTTCTCATCATGCGAGTGATTCCACTTAAGAACCAGATCTCCTACTTCAAACTCTTTGTTCCTAGCTTTGTGCTTGTCAAACCAACACTTTACTATTTCTTGTTGATGCTTAAACTTTTCCCGGGCTTTGGACCTAGACTCTTCTAACTTCAACAGATTATAGATTCAGATTTGTAGAATTTCATTGTCAGTACCCCTAGATTCTTGGGCTATTATGGAAGATGGCAATAGAATGTTAGGAGGGAGGACAACTTCTTTTCCATAAATGAGAGTGTATGGTGACACACCTAAGGAATTCTTGGGTGTAACTCTATCAACCCAGAGAGCATTAGGTAATGCTAAATGCTAGCTCCTTTGATTTTCTATTACGGTTTTCTTTAGAATTCTAATCAGATTTTTGTTTGTGGATTCTTCCTAACCATTTCCTTGTGGGTAATAATTTACATAATAATGCAACTTAATTCCTCTTTCATTAGCAAATGCAGTTAATCTAATAGAAGAAAAGTAAGTAGCATTATAAAAAACCAGAGAAATTGGAACCCCAAACCTGGTCATAATGTGGTTCTGCAAGAAATCCATCACTGCATCTTCGTTTACTTTTTGTAACTAAATATCCTCGACCCATCTGGTGAAGTAATCGGTTGCTGTCAAAATATACTTGTGCTGCAAGGAGGAATTTGGGTTTATTTCTCCAATAATATCGATTACCCATTGTTCAAATGGTTCTGATATAATTACTAGTTTTAACGGTCTTGCTGCTTTAGCTTGTCATCCAACACATCTTTCACAAGCATCACATTTTCTAACATGAGCATGAGCATCCTTAAATAATGTAGTTCAGTAATATCCACCTCTGAATATCTTATGTGTTGTTGTGTCCCTCGAAAAGTGACCTCCAGTAGCCCCATCATGCAATTCTGCTACGACCTTCTATGCATCTTCTTGTTCCAAGCATCTGAGATAAACTCCATCGTAGTTCTTTCTGAATAGTACTCCATCAATGATCTGATATAAGGCTGATTTCAGACGTAATGCTCTTCTTTTCTTGGGACTCCAATGCTCTAGAAAATACCCTTCTTGGAGGTAATGGACTAGGTCTCGATACCAGGAGTCTAAAGTTGTAAACGGAGGACATACATCCACCATATGTAGTTCAACTTCATTATCCCAGCTACTTTCTTCATTGTTTTGACCTTCAGTAATTAGTTTACACAATCCTTTTCCTTTAACTATGGATGCTGGTTTGAATTCAAGATCATATTCTTGTAAAGCAGTCACCCATTTGCCTCTTCTTTCTCCTAATTCCTTTTGTACAAAAAGAGATCGAACAGCTGGGTGTGGAACTATTACTTTGGTGTGATTCTTAAGTATATATGGCCTGAATTGTTTTACAGCTTTAAAAACAGCATAAGCTTGTTTGTCAACTGCTAGATAATTCAATTTGGCTCCCTGTAGACCAGTGCTCATAAATGATATGGGGTACTCATCTCCCACATCTTCCTTCTGTGTAAGCACAGCTGCTAATGAATCATCGGATGCAAAAGTGTACAGAATAAAATCTTTTTCAAAATTTGGACTTTTGAGTGATGGTGCATGAGCAACATATGTTTTTATCTTGTTGAATGCATTCTTCTCCAAATCAGTCCATTTGAAATGCACACTCTGTTTAACCATTTGTTGCAAAGGTTTGACTATCTGAGCAAAGTCTGGTACAAACCTTTGCACAAAGTTGATCGTCCCCATAAAAGATTGCATACCATTCTTATTATGGGGTAAAAGGATCTTTTCTATGGCTTTAATCCTCTCAGAGTCTATGGAGATCCCTTTCTTAGAAATAACATGGCCCAGTAGCTTTCCTTCTGTGACAGCAAACACGCATTTCTTGGGATTTAGTGAAATACCATACTTCCGACAACGATCGAAAATTTGTTTCAAATGAAATGCATGCTCCTCTCTCTTTTTCAAAAATATTGTGACATTGTCTAGATAAACCACAACACTATGGCCAATCAGACTGTGAAAAGCTATATCCATGGACCTCTGGAATGTAGCTCCAATATTAATAAGTCCAAAGGGCATCCTCCTATATGCAAAAGTTCCCCACTTGGTTCTAAAAGTTGTTTTAAGCCCATCTTCTTCAGCTACTAATACTTGATTATAACTAGAGAATCCATCTAATAATGAAAATAATTCAGAACCTGAAACCATCTGTAGTATTTGCTCCATGGGTGGGACCAGATAATTATCTTTATCTGATGCATGATTAAGATTTCTAAAATCTACACAAAGTCTGATTTCTCCAGACTTTTTCCGTACTAGCACCAAATTATAAACCCATTCTGAATGTCTGACTTTAAATATGATTTTAGCATCCAACAACTTTTTAACCTCACTTTGAATTAAAGGTTCCAAATTAGGATGCATATTTCTTAAAGGTTGTTGGTAAGGATTAATTCCACCTTTGATTGGGATAACATGTTGTATGATCTTTGTGTCATAAGTTTTCAGATCTTCATAGGTCCATGCAAACACATCCTTGTACTGCTTGAATAGACTGATGAACTTACTCTTTTCGCCTGGAGAACAACACTTCCCCACATTTAAATATTTGGGTTCATCTTCAGTCCCTAAATTTATCAGCTCGAATTGTAAGGACGAGCTATGAGTCTTGACATTCGCTGGCTTTCTGAACTTGTTATCTAAATCAAACATTCGTTCCAAGGTCCTAACTCCTTTAGAAATAAAGTTCCTGAATTTTAATTATGCCTGATGTTCTTCATCGTCTATTATTGCTCCTTTGAAAGTATCGTCATTCATAAAACACTCCAATATTTGCTGATCGTTGTAAAAAACCTGTAGATTTGTCATCATATATGGAACATAAGGCCTGAAAAGTAATTCAATAGAGCATCTATTATTTGAAGGTACTAATCTAGCAGCTGAGGTAGCTAGTAAATCAGCTGCTGCATTCTTTAATCTAGGAATGGACACAATATTGAATGTATGAAAATTTATAAGCAAATCCCAAACTTCATTTTGGTAAGCTTTCAAATGTGGTGAAATGTAGTGTATTTTGTTCCGAATTTGCTTAACAACGATTTCAGAATCACCATATACTTTCATATTTTTTACTTTAAGTTCTATTGCTTTTTTAAATCCTTGAACTAGTGCTTCGTATTCGGCTGTGTTATTTGTGCATTCGAATTCTAACCTACATGAAATAAAATGTTTATTTTTTTTCTGGATCAATCAGGACACAGCCAGCCCCTGATCCCTTCAACGTTTTAGAACCATCAAAATAAAGAGTCCAAAAACTATCTACTTCTACTGAATTTGAATTACATACTACATCTAAAACTGAATCTACTATGTTACAGTCAATCTCATCAACCTGTGAAAATCGAAGGAGATCAGGCTAGATATCAGGTATACTGCTGGATTCTTTAACTTGGTAGTTTCCCGGTTCCAGTTCAATGAAATAGTTTCCCAACACAGAGTTTACTGGTTCATTTTTTCCTTCTAACTGAGTGACATTGTATTTCATCTGAGGCTCTCTTAACACTTTTATCTGATTTGGAATTCCTTTAAAAGGAAACCACAAATGTGACTAATCTGATGCAAAATATCCTTCTAACCTTGCTAACTAGTCTCGGCTTGACACCAGTCCATAAGCATCTAGTATGTCTGCTACTACAATGTCTATGTACTGACATACCCTCTCATCTACGGATAAGCAAATTAGAACATCCTCCATTTCTCCTATTACCTTTATAGCTATTCTGTCTAATTGAAGAACTTGCCAAGTGGATGGTTTAGGTTGACCATTGATTTTCTTGCAGACTGAAAGTGGCATAACGTTAATTGATGCTCCTGAGTCCACTAAACAATTATGCACATTATAGTTGAAAATTTCAAAGGTTAGGAGAAATTCTGGAGTTTTATACTTAGATTTCCCTCCTAAACTAGCCTCACCGATCTCTTCTTTAGGTTGGTTGTCATTGGGAGGCTCCTCATCTGGTGTCTCAAAGGCTTTTAAAAGCTTCTCTTTTTCCTGAGGTAAATTGCACATTTCAAACAATGAGATATTTGCTTTATCCTTTTTAATGTCTTCCACAATATCATATCCCATCTCATGTTCTTTGAGATTCTTCTTGACATTATAAATCTTAACTTCAATAAGCTTTAGAGGTGTGTTGATTTTCTTAGGATCCCGACTTGAAATGACAAACTTAGGTATTTTGATAGTTGAAGTGTTGTTCTTTATCTTCTTCATGTTTTCATGAAGTTTCTTAATCTTAGGAAGTATTGACTTATCCTCTTTTAACAGATTCTGACTTCTTGTTGTTACATTAGTTTCTGGTGTTTCTCCTTGTATTAGAAAATATTCATCTTCCATATCAAACACAGAAACACAGTCCCATAAAAATAAGGTATCTTCCTCCTGTTTTTCCGTAGGTTCATGATCCTTTTCTTCCCCCTTACCAACTTCTGTCAATTTGGAGTCCAATAATTGATTCATTAATAATGTCATAGAATTAATCCATTGTGGGCAATTCTTCTTAGAATGAGGCTGCTGATGAAAAGTACAAAAAATGTCCATGCCTACATCGGTTAAATTCATTGCTGCAGGACTGTGTGGAGGAGGTTTAGGTTGATTGTTGTCTTCCCTTTTTTTATAATAAGGCTTATATGGTTTATGAGCCTCTTTTCCCTTTTCTAAATCTATCACTTTGTTTGATAATTTATGCATCATCTTCACCATCCCTTCGAAATCTTGTGATCGCTCATCCTTAGGCTTAGTCAGTAATAAAGGTTTCTTGTTTCCAAAAGTCTTCTCCTTTGACTGCATAGGGTAATTTTCTATACTCTCCATCTCAGCCTCTACCTTCTCAACTTCTTCATAGGTTTCTGCTAATGCAGGTCTAACTAATCTCCTAGCAAACATGGCTAGATCATGTATGAGAGCTGAGGTATAGTATTCAATTAGGGAATTTTCAGATGGTTTATCAGCTGCAGTGAAATTGTTTAGGTAGGCAAAAAACCTTTGAGTAAAATTATGCACTCTTTCCTTCCTTTCTTTCTTTAGAGCACATAATCCTTTCATTAACGCTGCATGATTTTTCTAGACTGCGTACTTGCTTCTAAACATTCTCTCAAAAGTATTCCAATATGTAATTGAATTTGCAGGTAGGGAAAAATATCATGAGGCTGCTTTTCCTTTCAGGGTTTGGGGAAACAATCTACAGACCACATCTTCATGCTCTCCAGCTCGTAGTCCTTCTATAGCTAAGTAAAAACTCTGCAAATGATCATCTACCAGAATTCCTTCACTTGGTTCAAACTTAGGTAACATCTTGTCAAAAGACTGAGGCAAATCATGCAAGGGAGGTGTCAAATTTAAAGGGGACCTAGCCCTCCAAACAGGTTGTGGAGGTGGCTGGTTTGCATTTAGATTAGTCATGTTTCTGAGCGGAGTATGCGATTGGGACTGAACAGGGGTCTGGAAAGGTGAACAGTAAGGGGAATTATGATCCAATTGATCTAAACGTTGGTCAACTTCTTGTAAGGCTGCTTCTACCAGTTCTTCAATATCTTCTACCAATACTAAGTCTTCCAATTGAGGGCGATCTTTCTTATGATGTTCTCTTCTAGGAAGGACAGAGATAATAGGTGATCCTCAAATATTTTTTGCATATGCCCTGGTAATTCTCCGTAAATCATCAACCACTTCGTTATCAACTGGATAAATATATCCTTTCTCTTTTTCTTCAAGAGTGGGTTTGTAAAGCAAAATGTTTTCAGAACTATCACCGGTGGAGTAATTTCGAGGAAGCGAGCTTCCTCGGCCAGCCATGCACTAGTAGCCCTCCTTCTAGTGCCAAAAACTGTTGAGGCTTGGAAAATCACAGGTAACAATAGTAGGGATTCTCCCCAATAAACGTTCCCAATTAGCTCGTTATTGCTTGGTATGGGGAATCCATCCGGTTTACGGTCTGACTACCGTAGGTCAAGTAACAATTAAAGTGTTTTACCAGTTACGGCTCGATCCACCGTGTATGTTTTTAGTTTTTTAATGTTTTAGGTATGATGTGAAAGTGCCTAACTAAATGCAGACAATAGAGACAATGAGGAGGGTCACAATGTGATGCACAGGTTCTTACCTCTCATCTTACCTCTCTCGCTTCTAAATCACAAACATCAAGAAACTAACTAAGACTCACTAACCTATCCCTAGGGAGAAAAACTATCATTAATGGTGAGTAATGTATTGTATTGCATGCATAAACAAAATCACAGATAGCTGTTAACGTTTCTAAACACATGAATATCAATAGAAAGATAAACAACAAGATAGCTTCTTGTCAATTTAAACATTCATTACTCAATGTGGAAATTTCACAAAATAAACAGGAGCACATTCATAACATGAAAGAATTCAATAGGTTAGAACGATCTCATAGTTTATGGAAACAAGATGAAAAAAGAAATAGTTCATATCCAACTAGCCCATAGCAAACATTTGAAAATACACAGAACTTTCTCTAGCAGAAACATATAACTCTTTATTGTAAAATGAATTAGTTCTTCTTAATACTTTCTCAAGATAGTCTGGAAAAAAGGTCCTTTCTATCTAAAACTTTCCTATACTTATACAAAAAAAAAACCAAACTCTTGGGCTGCCCCTCATTGTCTCTTAAGCTTCCCCAACATTTCATTTCCTAAATTTTGTCCTGTAGCTTGTGCACAAAATTAATACAATATATTACATTTTAAATCAATATTTCCAAAACATTTTATGAGGAAGGTCCAGCTTGCTCGTCGGTGAACTTCTTCCATGCATGAGCATCTGCTGCTATGCCTTCAAACCCAGAAGGCTCAAGAAATCGAATGTTAATTTTGTATTTGGAAACTTGGGTCTTTACCCCCTCTATCCTAAAAGGACTTAAGTTCAGCTGGTCTTCTAATAAATGTATGCTCATAGTTGCATGTGCCACTGCATTTTTCAATATCCATTCATCTAGGTCCTTGACTTGCTAGATTTCTTGCTCATCTTCTTTGTACCTGTCCTGTAAATGTTTTAGAAACAATTCATGCTCAGGTAGCACATCCAATCTCTTTTCTGTAGAAGTCTAACATCAATTTTATGTGGAGAGCACTCTCCTGTAAAATTCAGCACATGTTGTCTTTGCCTTTTTCACTGTTTTCTTGAACTCCTCTGCTACATTAATTGCAAATTACAGTAATTCATATTCCTACTTTAAAGTTTGCTGATCTTTTATGGCTAGGTATGCGGGAGATTCCTTATTGGTCTCTACCGAGACCATTCTTCCTTTTAGAATCTCCAATATCTCTTGAGACCTATCCAGGAAATATGAAGTGGTATCTACAATTTCTTCTAGCCTGGTGTCTATCTGCAAAATTTTGCACCTTTCATCTTCTATCCATATTTGTATTTGATGGATCCTTTTTCTTTGAGTCAGAACATGCTCTTTCAAAGGTTGGATGTTGGTTTTATGCTCCATAGCATTCTTAAGTGATGCGGTCAATGCATTTTTTTCTCTTCTAAGGCTGCTACCTACATCTGATACTGCTTCTCTTTTTCTTCTGCAGTAGCCTTCTCCATTTCCAGCTCAGTAACCCTACTCTCCAACTTGTTCTTTTCTTCACTTAAATTTCCATATGATAACTGAAGATTATCCTTTTCAGTCTCTAACATCTGATGATCCAACTATAGCTTTTGTAGATCAGCTAAGGTAACTTGAGCACTCTTCTTTGTGTTCTCTGCAGATATTGCTAGAGCATTCTTATCTGTTTGCAGAGTTTGGCATTTTGTTCTTGAAGTCTTGAATTCGCCTATCATATCTTCATATTTTCTCTTTAGCTTTGGGTTCTCATCTCTTTCCTTCTTTAAGGTTTCCTTCAGTTGGGCCACATTCTTCCGTGACTACTCCAGATCAGTCATGAGCCTGTCCACATTGTCTTCAGTTGCTAAGGTTAAAGCTACCCCAGCTTTTGCTATCAACCGTGGATCTCTATGCGTACCATGTACCAATGTCTTGTCTGTCACCATTTTTCCTGGCTGTCCCCCAGTATCTACCTTCTCAGTTCTTTTAACGATTCGTTTCTTTTCTTTGTCATAAAAAATGGTATTAAAATCAGGAACCTCCTCCCTTTCAATAGGCATGAAAGGGATCAAATTTATTTCTGAAATTGAAGCCTTTCCTAATATGCTGCCAGAAGATACAATAGGTTCCAAGGGATCAGGATCGGATTGTCCTTGCTCTTGATCTATTTGGTCTTGTTGTTGGGGCTCGAACCTTGAAGGTCCTTAATTTTGGCAACTCCGCGGTTTTGGTGCAAAGCTTGTAAACGGAGTTGCGGTCCAAAATAGTCTTAGGGGTTTTGGGGGTTGGGTCGAAGCCCCTCTTTTTGTAAATGACCCCTGGGTTTTGGGAACCCATGGTTTTTAAGACCATGGTTTAAGCCCATGGTATTGTAATAGTGCACTTGTATAAATAGGCACTTATGTAAAGGAGTCAAGGGAAAATTTTTTAGAAGCTTTTTGTTATGATAATGATGTGATGCGAAGAAGCTAAGGTCTATTTTTGGGTTAAGGTTAAGTCCCAGCTAAGTGCGTGGACGACCTCTGCAGCTGAGTGTGTAGAGGGTTTAAGAAGAAAGGGTCTGCAGCTAAGTGCACAATTTTGGGTTGTTGAGAAGATCTGCAGCTGAGTGCACAGATCAGAACTGCTTGTTTTGTAAATTGTTGAATATAAACGTAGTTCTGTGGACATAGCCCCTACACTGGGGGTGAACCACGTATATCTTGTGTTGTGGTGGTTCCTTTTATTTTGTTCCTGTTATGTTTTTATGCAATTGATAAGTAGATGAATGATAAAGTAAGATAAATTGCTAAGTATTAACTTCGCTGTGAATTCCCAGTTAAGGGTTGAGCAAGAATTGTCTTTTTATCTATACTGCAAAGCTATTTAAGTGAATGTCGAAGCTCTATATTGCATAATTATTATTTGTTCAGGCTAAAGGTACAGTAATATCCCTCTTTCGCCTGCAGAAACCTGATTCTGTGGCACCCCATAGCTGTTTTGGGTGAGACTGCAACCTATTCGCAGGTTGTTGTCGAAAGGGCCAACATTGTGGGTTTGTTTGTTGGTGCGAAGATAAAAGCATAAGAACCTGGGTCTGCCCCATCCGCCCAACAAATTGGTTCCGTTGCTAGTTGAACCAGTATCTGCTTCAAGAGGGATCTACGTCGTACCTGGAGGGATATGATTTGGAGGCCCTCAGTAAAAGAAATCAATGACTAGGTTGAAGATACTTATCTAAAATTCGCTGAACAAGAGAATAAGGATCCTCATCGTAGCTCAGACGACTTCTTGCAAATGTACGTTTTTACTGATATTTATGAAATTTTCTTTGCTAGTATCCACATAGAATTGCACCAGTGGTTATCCAAGTTGATAGAAAGAAAGACAAACTTCAAAGAAGATTAGTCTCCTGACTGGACCCCAGAAAGAATTAAGCTATTGAAAAGTGTGAACAACGTGGTACCAAGAGCTATTGACTTCTGGACAATGTGAACCCTTGAAGCATTTGTGACGGAGTTCACCATCGACACACATACTTCTTTCAGCGAAGCAGAAAGACAGTTTTTCAAAGGACCAAGGGGTAAGTACCTGAATTCATTAAGTCTGAAAATTAAAATGCTCTTGGCTGAGAAACGCATATTGCTTATCCAATCAGATTGCTAGATTTATTACTACTAACCTATGTTTGGAAGCGAAAGTGACTTCGACGAGCAAAGTGGTTTGCTTCGCAACGGCAAAAGATACAATAGAACTATTGGATCCTATATCCCAAGCCAGAATACCGATTATACTTCATTAAGTCTAGAAGAGTCTGAATCGAAAGAAACCCCTTTTGTTGGAAACCCTCCTATAACTCCGCAACGAAGATATGTTATCCCTGAGAACCCCTCGCAGTCTGAAAGTAACCCTATCCCAAGTAGTCATGTCGCAGGTCAGTCTACCTC
>LPNX010983375.1:80910-100772 GCA_001517045.1 Pseudotsuga menziesii | reverse complement strand
GCGAAGCTGTTTGGACTGCTAAGAATATTATGGATCAAAATACAAGAAGAGCACAGCTAGTCACCTCTTTCAGAGACCGAGCTTTGACCTGGTTTATGAAGTTTTCCAGTACTAAGAACTATATCTTGGCTGATATTAAAAAAGTAATGATCAAAGAATTCAAGAAGCCTAAATCAGAGTCACATGTATAACTGAACTGAAAGAAATTCAGCAGAAGCATGGTGAATCAGTTTGGGACTTTGATCAAAGGTTCAAGGTTCTGTTGGATCAAGTTAGTTTCACTATTGGTCCAGAACAGCATAAAGAATGGTTCATTGTAGCACTATTGCCTCATATCAGGAGTCCACTTATGCAATAGAAGGTTGCTGATCAGCAAGAGGCATTGGAAATTGCTATGAAACTTGAAACAACTCCTGTTGGAGATAACTCTGGAATAGCCCAGATATAGGCATAGTTAGCAAAAATGGCTTTGGAGCTTTGCGACATGAAAAAAGGGAAATCTATTCAAGAATAGGTTTGGTGTACACGATGTAAGACAGAAGGTCATGACAAAGAACAGTGTCCTGCATTAAGAAATTATTTGAATACTGGTGCACCGAACCCATTTAACCCTAATGTCCTATATTGTGAGATCTGTAGAACAATTGGCCAGCATCGACCTGAAGATTGCTATCTACTGCAGAGATATGTTCAAGTACCTAAGAATCCCTACTGCAAGTTTTGTAAGTCAGTTGGACACAAGAAGGCGAATGTCGCAACTTTGATCTCATGAGAGAGCGAACCTATGATGCTTATAGGGTACAAACCGAGGCACAAGGCAATGATGGATATGGTTACCATGGTGGTACACCAGGTCGACGTAATTTCAGAGGTTGTGGTCGTGGTGGTATGCCTGGAAGAGGACGAGGCCATATTATGTTCTATAACTGTAATCAGGTAGGACATGTAGCTTGAGACTGTCAGAACCCAACTACGACATGTCAATATTGCAGAGTAGTAGATCATGTGATTGAGCAATGCCCACAGTTGATAGCCAAGATACAAGAAAGAAATGGCACTCCTACTCAAAATGTTTAGATGATTGCTGTAGAGAAAAGACCTGTCCCTGCCCTTAACGTTGTTACAAGGAGTGGAACTATGATGCAGGTGCAGAATAAGGGGAAACAGCCTGACGAGGCTTGGGTTTGTAAGACCCTAGGGAAAATTCCAGCCTTCGATGTTGGATGAGAAAAATGAACATTTATGGAAGCTAAAAAAGACTTTGCTGATCCGAGAACATCAGTAGCAACTACGCAATAGCATCAACAGCAGTTACAGTTTCAAGAAGATTTATCGGATCAAGTAAGTACACTGACATCATTTTTACAGAGTTGTATGAAGCTATTAAGAAATCAGAATGCTTTGAATGAGTTACAGAAAGTTATTGCGTCTTGCGAACCTCAGCGAAGTTCTGATAGAGGAAAAACTGTTAATAGAGTTAGAAGGACTGGAAGAGAAATGAGATTGCATGCTCAGATAGGAGATTATGACATGACTGATATCATTTTAGACCTGGGATCAGAAGTGAATGTCCTAACTAAGAAGACATGGGAACAAATGGGAAAGCCTACACTTGAATGGTCCCCTATACAGTTGAGATTAGCCAATCAGCAGAAGATTGTGCCCTTGGGAAGATTCCCTGATGTACTAGTGGATATTGATGGAGTCAGTACCTTAGCATATTTTGAAGTCATTGAAATAATTGATGATAGAAACCCCTATCCAGCATTTCTAGGAATTGAATGGGCACTAGACAATGATGCAGTAATCAACCTTAAGAATAGACAGATGAGTTTTGAAGGAAAAGGCTTGAGATTCATAGTACTGTTGGACCCTTCTCAAGGAGAAAGTTATACAGAGCCAGTCAGAGCTGAAGATCAAGATGTTTTGGATCATATTTACAACATCACAGCTCAAGAAGAAGACTATGTTCACCCTACTGTTGAATGTATAATGGATTGGCAGTGTGACAGTTCTTGCATGACTGATTCAGACGAAGGCCTAGAGAATTGGCAGGACCGACTTTATGAGCTACATGGACATCGATGTGCAAGAATTACTAATTCTATCAGATGGGTTGGCTCATAGACAAGAATCTTACCTACTTTTGATGGCTTGACAGACCCATAAGATTTTAATTAACAATTCTCAGAGCAAGTACCAGATTCACAGAAAATGGAGACTCTAGATTCAGTATTCAGAGCCACAGCTGCCAGATGGTGGAATGGTCATAAAAAGTATATTCATAGTTGGAGAGCTTGTCAAAAGTTTCTTCGCCTGAGATTCATGAAACAACCTCAGGAGGTACGAAGCAGATTTAATGGTAAGACTAGCCCTCAGGAACATTTGGAGCAGTGTTATGAAGCATGGAAGCATGTACCTTGTGAAGAATGGGTACATAGGTTTGTACACACTCTGGAACCTGTAGCAAAGAACTGGTATGCGGAGGTGGAGCTTCGCCATGGTACTGTAATTTGGGTTAGCCTTGCTGATAGTTTTGTGCTCACATTTTCTATTACTGAGGTTTGCCCTGCTCTGGACGCAGCTATTAGGTTGATCCATACTAATGTGTTTGATGATAAAGAAATAGCTGAGTACCAACCTGATTGGAAGGAATAAGAAGCTAATGCAGTAGAATGATATAACCTCACCATTGATGAAGACGATGACCCTCGCAACATTAATATTCCTGAGTCAGAAGGACATTACGAAGTACATGGACCAACAGTGGAATCACCTGAAGTAACTCAACCCTTGAAGATAAGAAAAGTAAACATTGGATCAGAAGAAATGCCTAAGTACACTACCATTGGAGATTATTGGGACGAAGAAATGGTGAGCAAAGTGACTGAACTCCTCCATGAGTATCAGGACTTATTTCCGATGAAGTTCTCAGAAATGAAAGGTATCCTTGGTGATATAGGAGTGATAAAAATCCCTTTGAAAGCTGATGCGAAGCCTGTGAAGCAGCGCCCTTATAGGATGAACCCTAAGTATAAATAAAAATTCAGGATGGAGCTAGATAAGATGCTTGCTGCAGGAATAATTGAGCCTGTCGAAGAGTCCGAATGGGTCAGCCCTATGGTGGTACAAGAAAAGAAGACCAAGGGAGAAATTAGAATCTGTGTTGATCTGAGGAAGTTGAATGATGCCTGTTTACATGATCCTTTTCCTACCCCCCTTACAGATGAAGTTTTAGACAATGTCGGAGGTCAAGAAGTGTATTCTTTCACCAATGGATTTTCAGGTTACCATCAGATCAGAATTGTTCCGGAGGATCGACATAAAACAACCTTCGCTACAGAAATGGGATCTTTTCAGTATACTATTATGCCCTTTGGATTGAAGAATGCACCTGCTATGTTTTCCAGAGTAGTCATATCTACATTTAAGGAATTTATTCATAAGTTCTTGAAAGTTTACTTTGATGATTGGACTATATTTGGGTTATTGAAGGATCATATAACCAGTTTAAGACTTATGCTGGACAAGTGTAGACAGCATCAGATTTCATTAAACCTGAAGAAGTGTCTCTTTTGTGCACCTTTTGGAATTCTGCTAGGTCACATTGTGTGCAAGCAAGGATTGATGGTGGATCCTGCGAAGATAGCCATTATTGTGAACTTGCCACCTTCGAAGTCTGTTAAGCAACTTCGCACTACACTTGGTCATACTAGATATTACAAGAAATTCATTAAAGGATATGCTCAGATTACAGCCCCTAGGGAAAAGAAATTGAAGAAAGATATTAAGTTTGAATGGACACCTGAATGTCAGGAAATCTTGGATATTTTGAAAGAAAAGATGGTAACTGCCCCTATCTTAGTATTCCCTGACTGGAGTAAGGAGTTTCATGTTCATGTCGATGCATCTTCCATTGATTTAGGTATAGTATTGGCTCAGTCAGGTGAAGGTAATATTGATCACCCTATTGCTTTCGCAAGTAGAAAATTGTCCACTGTCACGTCCCCAGCCCTCAACCAGCGAAGAGGACGCAACGAACGCATCAAACACAGCCGGGCAAACAGCCCATGAACATAATTAAAAGAAAACAATGCTGGAATTAAAACTTATAGGCACACATAGATGCATAATAAATCAACATTCAGTGGAAGCAACCATATTCGTAACCAGCATTCCACATGTTCATTACAATTCATCAATTGACATCAATATATAATTGCAGAGATGAAATATAGACAGCAGGCTTATCTTTTGGTGAAGAATTCATCCGCAACCAGCTACGTCGCTGCAACGTTCCACCCAACCATAGGCCAACTTGCTCATCTATCTCTCAGCAACACTGCCACCCCCGAGCTGGGCATGATTCCTCCGGAATAAGGGTCAATTGCAGGCTTAGACATAGCCAAGGGGACACATAACATCCAAACCAACACTGCTGGGTTTCACAGGCTTTCAACAGACAAGCCAAACCAGCACAGTCCAAGGTTCAACCACTGCATACCAGCAGCCATACAATCCCTTCACAGCTCTGTGAAGCAGTCATAAACAATAGGGGACAGCCCCAAACCATGGAGGAGCACAGCTCAAGTCCAATGGACAACCCAGAGTTGGTTTTGGCCCTAACATGGCCAAAACAACTCAACCACAACATCCCAGACCAGGGAAACAACAACAATAGCCCAATTTCAAAGTAGAACAATGGAAACTATGCACAGTCCCAAAACACAGGAACTCAGCCCACGAATTGGAAACCCACAGTGGCTCAAAATGAAATTGAACACCACAGTCAACAAAACACAGGGGAAACAACAGCCCCAAAACATGACAGTGAGAACGGCTCTCACAACAGGGGAAAACGACCCAAACACCCTATGCATGAGGAAGAACTTACACCCAACAGCAAATGCACGGGAATACATACCCGATTTCTCTGCGTGAGGATTCCAGCAGTAGAGGCCATGCGCGTGAGGGGAAACGGCCTCCTCTATGCATGCGAATCAACAAGCCATCGGGGGGGATGAACAGACCATCAACCTCTGCGTGAGGATGAACAGACCAGCCGTGAGAGAAACCTGTGTGTGAGGGTGAGCCAACAGACCAAAAATCGGGGTGAGAGTGAGAACTGAGCAGGGAAGAATGCGTGAGGGAGAGGAATGGACAGACATGGGTGGAGTGGGAAAATGGGTAAGGCTGACAGCCTACCACAACCACCACCACTTCAGCAATAACTCCCCCAACCACCAGCTGAAGCATTAAAGAGGTTGACCAACAACAAAGGTGGCAAAACAACAAGGCAATAAAACATGGGTTTTTCCCCCATAACCAAGGTTTGACATCCCCCACCCCTTATCCTTTGGAATCATGCCCTTTTCATTCAACGTTGCACTGCCATAGCTGGTTGTGGTTTAATTAATTGATGTGCGGGTTTTACATGATGCCACATTATAAGGTGCCAGATAGCACGACAAACCATCGGCAATATCCCCATTGCCGAACATACACAACCAAATCGATGGTGGGGCTTTTACCTTGAGCTCATCACCACGATTAATTACATTATATAGATCATGCAAACGGGGTCGAAACCGGGGACATTACATCCACAGCAGAAAAGAATTATACTACGATAGAATGAGAAGGTCTAGCTATGGTTTATGCCTTGCAGAAATTTCGACATTATTTGTTAGGATCTCATTTTAAGATTCTCACTGACCATTCTGCTTTGAAGTATTTGGTTAACAAGCTTGTGTTAGGTGGAAGGATATGCAGATGGCTGATTTTGTTTCAGGAGTATGACTTTGAGATCATAGTTAAGCCAGGAAGACTTAACCTGAGGCCTGACCACTTGTTGAGGCTCGAGTAAGGAGAAGAGCCCACTAGTTTGGACGAAGGTCTTCTTGATGCCCAGTTGTTTTCCATCCAGATGGTTGATGACTATTTTCAGGATATTGTTCAGTACTTGTCTACAGGTTTTGCACCTTCTGAGATGACAACACAGTAGAAGAAGCAGCTGGTGGTTAGAGCAGCTGACTTTACCTTGATAGCAGGACAACTATATCAGATGGGACCAGATGAAATACTACGCAGATGTGTCCTGGAGCATGAAAAGCCACTGATTTTGGTGAAGCACATTCTGGAGTAGCAGGAGGTCATTATGCAGGAAAAGCTACGGCACAGAAGATTCTAACAGCTGGATTGTGGTGGCCTACGATTCATAAGGATGCAAGAGAGTATTGCCACAGCTGTGATATCTGTCAGAGGACAGGCAAACCATCTAGGAGGGATGAGATGCCTCTGGTTCCATAGGTAACTTTACAAGCATTTGACAAGTGGGCTATTGATTTTGTTGGACCAATTAATCCCCCTGCAAAGAAATCTGGAGCAAGATACATTATTACAACAACTGATTACCTTACTCATAGGGCCGAAGCTCAACTAGTCAAGGACTGTAGCGCTGCTATAGCTGCGAAGTTCATATTTGATAATATCTTGTCAAGGTTTGGGTGTCCTAGAATTCTTATGAGTGATCAAGGATCACATTTTTTGAATAAGACTATTGAAGCATTGACCGAAGAATTTCAAGTATATCATCAGAAGACTACTGCCTACCATCCTCAAGCAAATGGAACTATCGAAGCCTTTAACAAGATTCTTGAGCACGTTCTGACGAAGGTTTGCAATGTTAACAGAAATGATTGGGATCTTAGAATTCCAGCAGTATTATGGGCTTATAGAACCACTTGCAAGAAGTTGATAGGTCACACACCTTTTAGGCTGGTATATGGACAAGAAGCAGTTATGCCTATGGAGTACATTGTTCCTAGCCTCAGAACATCTACCTTCACAGAGATGGATGATCCAGCCGTGTTGAATGAAAGGCTGGCGAAGATACCAGAACTAGAACAAGACAGATTCATTGTAGGTTTCCAGCAGCAAGTACAGAAAGCTAGAGAAAAAGCATGGCATGATAGACACATTAAGAAGAAGAATTTTCAGAATGGTGATCTTGTGCTCTTGTACGACAGTAAATTCATGAAGTTCCTAGGTAAATTCAAGACACATTGGAAAGGACCATACATGGTTCAGAAAGTTACCGATGGTGGTGTAGTTCAGTTAGCTAAAATGAATGGAGAAATTTGGCCCTCCATGGTGAATGGAAGTAGATTGAAGAAGTACAGGGATGGGCTTGTACCCCCTGATCAGAAGTAATAACAAGAAGAAGAGTCTAAGTACCAAGAACAATTGAAATTGGGTGCTAGACTATAATGAAGCTGTTCTCAGAGAGCGTCGGCAGATTGTTGGATAATTTATGAAGTGTCGAAGGTTGTGGAAGAAATTCTGTTGTGGGTCGAAGCTTGTGTCAGGATGTGTCAAAGGTCTATATTGTGTCGAAGATCCTTATTGTGGCGAAGCCAAAGTTATTGGTTGTGCCGAAGAAGAACGGTGTGTCGAAGCTTAAAATGCGACTGTTGGGAAAAAATCAGATTTGGCGGCGCCGGTACGTTAACTGCATTAACTTCCTGTAATGATGAGATTTTGGGAAATCCAGCACCGTTTGGACAAGATCTACCACTGCTCGGTCAGATTTGGTGTCTTTAATGCACAGTTATGACAGATTTGGTCGTTGGATTCTATAAGAAGACACCCAGGCCTATGAATTTTGTATTACGCATTTTCTTGAGTTGAGTCCATGTTAGTTGATTGCGAAGTCCAGCAATTGTTGAGAGAATTCAGAGAGAGGGGTCTGCAGAACCTTATGAGAAACCCACCTGCATTTGCACCTCGCAAAGAGACTCCCCCAGTGCCGAATCAACCGATGTAGACACGATCTAACAGGAAGAATTTTAAGGCAGAAGTTCGCTCTAAGTGGAACGAATAAAGGCACAAGCCATCAGGAAAGACACCGGAGGATCCCGTGATGAATCCTCTTGGTTCGGCAGAACTCCCACCTCAATATTTCGAAGACTTCGGTGAGGATGAGAAAATTGCACCGCAGTGTCCACCGTATCTCCCGCCTGTTCAACCAAGAGTTCAGCCACCTCGGCGGACAGGCAAGTTCACGTTATGCACCCCTTCACTGCCACAGGGTGTGAAGTTGGTCGGAATGAGGACAGGAAGATTAGACCGGCTCAAGTACACAGACCATGATACGAATGATCATGAGAAGTTTTTGCAGTTCACACCTGGGAAATACTTGCACTCCGTCCATTATCTGGAGGTTGGAACGACGTTGCTTGAAGTAAAGTAGTGGGCTGCTGACTTGGAGCAAGCTGGCTTGTTGAAGATGCTGAATGTCCCCCACTTTGGTCGCAGCCCGCAGGTTACCATGGTGGTCAAGCAATTATTGGCGTTGGTGCATGACAGATACCTATGGATAGAAACCATAAAATTGCTATTAATGGAGAGCTGATTCATAGGATTATAGGCTTGCCAAAGGAAGGGCCTGATCCTGGGATTGAATTTGTTGGAAAGCATGAAGATACGAAGCTGGTGCAGCACATGAAGGACTGCTTTGGTTTGACAAAAGGAAATCAAGGGTATCAAACATTGACTATTCAGCACCAGAACATTCGCTTCGCCGTAGAGATCCTAGCATGCAAACAAATGCGAAAGTGCAGACCTAATGAAGTACCTTCCTCGATTGTCAGTATTGCTATGAACTGTGCTAAAGGTTACAGTTATAAATGGACATAGTACATTGCTATAAAATTCCTTGTAGATGTCTGCGATGAATAAGAGAAAGGCAGAGCCTTTCATTATTCATGGTTGTTAGTGCTTATTGCATTGGTAGGATGGAGAGAACCTACCGAGGCACAGTTTGTTGATGTGCCTCCGGAGATGCTTGGTGCAGCAAGGTATGCATCTCTTTGGGTTTCACAAGATAAAGCCTTGCAGTAGATGACGAACTATGTGTTCACCTTCTATTTAATGAATATTACATATGAGATCCTGAAAACGCCACGGCTCAGTAATGAGCTATTTTCTCAGTATAATGGAGTGGCAGAATTCAAGGCTGATATGCATAATGTCTTCATCCAATCCCGCACAGATAACAAACATACATGGTGGAAGTTACCATACATGGTGAACCAGGAAGACATCCTCACAGTAGTTCAGCAGTGGCCGATTGAATGGATGAAGGACGCAGGAACAAGGCCCAACATACCAGTCCCTCCAGTAACAAATGTGGGCACAGGTCCTAGCCAGCTGCAGCAGAATGACCCACTAGAAGAGAGCGAAGAACAAGATGAGTCACAGCAGAGCAAAGGTGACCATGGTGGAGATGACGGAGCTGATGAAGAGGAAGAATAAGAATCAGTCAAGGCCATCTCAGACCCTAATCGCGTGGATAAGCACAAGTCCCCAGAAGTGGAGGAAGTTACTAAACCTTAGCCCAGAAAGAAAACTAAGGTGTCGAAGGGCAAGAATATTGTCGAAGAGCCCGCTTTGACGATTGAAGAGCTTGATCAGGCTTTGACGAAGTCTACAGAGGTATTATCCAGGAAATGGGCAGAGTTTGAAACTAAACATCTTGATGTGCTCACTAGTGTAGCATAGCGAATTACAAAACTTAAAGATTTAGTGGAAAGAACAGCAACTGGCGCTGCAGCAAGTAGTGCCCCAGTAGGCGCGCAGCCAGATACTAGACAGTGTCCAGTCAGAAACAACAGAGAACAAGTACCAAGTGCAACCCTTATAATAACTGATGCAGCATCTCGATCGCAGATGAGCATGGTAGTTGAGATAGATTACACTAAGTTGTCTATGCCAGAGCTGCATTTCTATCAATTGGCACTCATGAAAGAGATCCAAGAACGAGACAACTACACACACATGAAGTTAGAGAATACCACGAAGCAGAGTGAGATCCTCAAAGCACAGTTGAAAGAAGCTGAACAGAAGAAGAGGGAAGCAGAAAACAAGCAGGCTACACTAGGGCGAGTGTTGGATGAGGCGTGTCAAAGTCTCCCTGACTTCGACATGCAGGCTGAAGAAGAACCAGAGCAAAGAATAGTAAAGCTCAAAGACTATGCACAACATTCTAGAAGCCAGATAGAGAAGATGAAAGCAAAACATGAGGCCCAAATTGTGGAGCTTCAGCTTCGCCTCATTCTTGAGAGTCCACCAGAGGTTAGGGAACAACGTCGCAGAGATATTCAGGCCTAAACAACGAAGATCTCAGATCTTGTCAGTAGTGCATCAAAGCCGCTAGACAAAACTGTCGAGGCCTGGGTAAACTTGCAGGAAAACCCAGAAGTAGAAAATTTGCAAGAAACCATCAAGCAGCGACAGACAGAGCTGGATGCAGTAAAAGTAGAAATTAAGACATTGCCTCCTATGCAGAAGATGCTTAAGGTAAAGCATAGTAATGAGCTCCAACAAGAAATTGAGTCTTGCAGAAGAAAAGAAACACTGTTAGTGAGCTCTATGCAACCCCTCATTAACGAGGTCTTGGAGTTGAGCACTGCTACGAACAACCAGCTCAAAGTCTTGAAGGAGTATGATGCGTTTGCACAGGAGAAGGCCAATGAAGCATCTACAACAACATTGCAGGAGATAGTGGAGAAAGAGCAAGTAGCTGAAGATATCATGCGTAGCATCAATAAGTAGTTTACTATCTTCGCCGACAAGATTCTTGCACCCGAAAAGCAGCAGAGTGTCCTGGGACGGGACACTGGTGACTCTTAGGGGCCTGTTGGGGCTCGGACCTTGAAGGTCCTTAATTTTGGAAACTCTGCGGTTTTGGTGTGAAGCTTGTAAACGGTGTTGCGGTCCAAAATAGTCTTAGGGGTTTTGGGGTTGGGTCAAAGCCCCTCTTTTTGTAAATGACCCTTGGGTTTTGGGAACCCATGGTTTTTAAGCCCATGGTTTAAGCCCATGGTATTGTAATAGTGCACTTGTATAAATAGGCACTTATGTAAAGGAGTCAAGGGCAAATTTTTAGAAGCTTTTTGTTATGGTAATGATGTGATGCAAAGAAGCTAAGGTCTGTTTTTGGGTTAAGGTTAAGTCCCAGCTGAGTGCGTGGATGACCTCTGCAGCTGAGTGCACAGTTTTGGGTTGTTGAGAAGATCTGCAGCTGAGTGCGCAGATTAGAACTGCTTGTTTTGTAAATTGTTGAATATAAACGCAGTTCTGTGGACGTAACCCCTACACTGGGGGTGAACCATGTATATCTTGTGTTGTGGTGGTTCCTGTTATGTTTTTATGCAATTGATAAGTAGATGAATGATAAAGTAAGATAAATCGCTAAGTATTAACTTCGCTGTGAATTCCCAGTTAAGGGTTGAGCAAGAATTGTCTTTTTATCTATACTGCGAAGCTATTTAAGTGAATCTCAAAGCTCTATAATGCATAATTATTATTTGTTCAGGCTAAAGGTACAGTAATATCCCTCTTTCGCTTGCAGAAACCTGATTCTGCGGCACCCCATAGCTGTTTCGGGTGAGACTGCAACCTGTTCGCAGGTTGTTGCTGAAAGGGCCAACACTGTGGGTTTGTTTGTTGGTGTGAAGATAGAAGCATAAGAACCCGGGTCTGCCCCATCCGCCCAACACTTGTATTCCTTGTGCATCAACTTGCCTTGTAGGCTGCTAATCCTTTTGGGATTCTGTTAGTCTCAAACCCTCACTTTCTTCTTGTTTCTTCTTTATTTCAGCTTCTTCTTGTCTTTTCCTTTCTTCTTCTTCCTTCCTAGCTGCTTCTTCAGCAACTCGTTTCTTTTCTTCCTCTTCAATTCTTAACCAATTTTCTGCTTCTTGTGCTAATCTTCTAGAATCTTCTTCTCTTTTCTTGGCCTCTTCTTCTTCTAACTTCTTAACCTTTTCTGAAGTCTTTCCTTTTCCACCCATAGTTATTTTTTGCTTGAATATTTTCTTCAGGGCTGTTATGTTCTTTGCATTGCAAAATGTCTCCTCATCTTTGTCCCAAAAGTCAGTATACTCATAAAGGATTCCTGCTTCTTTACAGTAGTCAGCTACTTTGTTATGGGAGTCATTTCTATGAAAATTCCTTTCTCCAAAGTGAAAATGTTCTAGCTATTTAACAAATTCTGTTGCCTACTTTACCCTTGAAAACTTATAGCTTCCAAGTAAGAAAGGTATTGCAGGGTACGTTGCCTTCTTATGTTCAAACAAAAAATTGCCTACTCCATCAATGTACATTTGTTTGACTGCGTCCTTGTGGAGTACATAATCTGTGGCATACTTCCGGGCTAGAGAAGGAGCTTTGGAACCCCCATACATCCTTACATATAATCCATCCTTCATCAAATAATAATCCCCAAACTTTTGTATGACTTTAAATGCCTCTTCAGACATGCAATTACATTCAGTCAAAAAAATTAGGGTATATAAAGGCATAATGAAATGCTCGCAAATTTCCCTATAATAACCGTGATACTTATGTGCCCACAACAATTTATAGGCTGCGTATATTGGGGTTTTGTTCTTCTCCCAGTTACATCTCAAAACAAGAAAAGCCTGGGTGCACAATATGCAATCAATTAGGATAGAGCTCATATAAAATTCAGATTTATTCTGAGATACTCCTCCTAAGGCTGCTGATATACATGCAAAAAGGTTGTTCGACACTATATTGGCCCAGTTGAAGATGGTTCCTTGTGTAGCCACGAAAAATATAACCGGTATCCAACCTATCTTGAAACTCTTCCCATGTGCTCTGCCAAAAATCCTATTGAGCATCAATGCATAAACCTGTAGGGAGCACGGACAGTAGAGGTGTCATATTCTCTGGAAGGTCTAGTTCGGAAATTCTTTCCTAGTATCATCATTCTCTTTACAGTTTCTACCAGGTCCATAGTTATCTCCTTCAACCAACTTTCTGTCAAATAGACCCGTGGTGTGGGTAGATGATATGCTATGGAGACATATGTAGGGCTATATGTAGCATAGCCTTGCTTTGCAGTGTTTTCTATAATCATTGTCATCACATCTGCCCTGGCCAGAATCCAGCCTATTAATTATGAACAAGGAAATAATTAAGGCCTTGTAGCTACTTTCATCAAGGCTGATATCTCAATGTTAGCATAGATCGTTAGTTCTTCAAACCCAACATCAGGTACATTCTGGTTTGAGATAATTCTATAGATTTCTCCCCACTTGTAGTTTGGTTCAACTCTAGTAGTGGCTTTGGTATCTTCATAAATGAACTCTACTTTGGTGATTATTTCTACTTCAGGCTCTCCTTCAGCCATCTGAGCTTTTTTCTTTTGTCTCTTTGACATGTTGCTGTTATAGCAATCAACCTGTCACAGTCAAACACCATATTTTAGGCTAACTGAGCTCTTAGAAAGTGCTTATAGCAATACACAAGAAAATATACCAATTTATTTACCTCCTCAACATGCATGTTGTTTAAAATAGGTTAAACACAGTCTTTATGAATGAAATATTTAACAAGAAAAAACCTCCCAAACTGTTTCCCAATAAAAAAACAAAAAAAAATGCCTAAGCTCCGCTATCTCAAAAACTGAATCGACCGAAAAAACATTCTACTCACAGAGGGTTTTATCAGACTTATTCTAACGCTGGATCTCAACACAACCTTGGACCTTAAAATCTAAACCCTACGTAGCAACCGTCTTCGAGAAAAACCCTAATTGATTGAAAAACCGTCCTGAGTCCCACGGGTGGTGCAGATGGCAAAACGCCCATCTATAACATGCTCTAACAACCTGCGTAAGAAACACATACACGTCCATAATGCTTCAACGGTGTACAGACTCACACTGCTCAAAAATGAAAATCAAAACGAGCTAAAATCCCTCCGCATTTGTAATATAAAATAACCACGAAAACACCACCGGCATGCAAAATCCTACCCCCCTATGCAGTAAAACCTAACATGTGGAAAACCTAACGGTTCAAATATGAACCAATAACAACCAAAATAACAAAACCACGGTTTACCTACCTGGCAGTAGATATGTAACCGACTAGATGGAACAAAATTCCATAGGTGCAGAGCAAAATGAACGGGGTTTTAACAACTGCATGTGCACGACTTCTCCTAACTGCTTCCACAGTGTAAACAACAAATCCCAATGCGAATGACATGTCACAAGTCGAATAAGACATCATAACACATGGCCTCTATATATATATATATATAACGACCGACGGGAAACTATCGGCAAACAACTATAGAACCATCAGAACAAAAAACCGAAGGATCGTCGCAATGGCGGGCGCAATCAGAACTACGGAATCAGGATACGTTAAGTCAATAAGACCTCGAAACCACTGACCGCTATGCTCGGAACCAAAAAATGATCATCCTCCGCAACGCTGGCTATGGACTATTCTATCCTCGCGGTCCTTACTTTGGGAATGGGGTATCGAAAATTGGCAGAGATAGACTCTTCGGTACAAGGAACATGATGTTTTCGGAACTCCTCGGGACTGGCCTCCCGCAACGTTGGGTGAGATATATACTATCACTCCAGCTTGCTCCGGTAAACAACCCAACAGCAAGATAAAACATTATCGGATATAGGAAGGTGAAATAAAATAGCTCATCAGACAAATCTTACACTAAAAGATGGAACTTTGGCAAATCAAACCCGAGGATAAAAAGAACTAGCTCTGATATACCGACGGGGGAGTCCAAAGGCACTTGGCAGGCTTGACGCTTTTGCTTCCACAACGTCAGAAGGGTAGTCCACTAAGGTTTTGATATCAAAAAAGTAGCTGACTAATCATCCGATACGGAAAAGTGAAAAAGACGAAGTTTCTTCAAGAAAATTCTGAACTCAGGGCAACCATGGTAATAACAAAATACTCCTAGGCCAGTTTGAAGAAAAACAAATAAAAAGGGAGGGGGGCCTAGAATTTAAATTTTTTGGGGAAATAGTTGAGCTGCAATAGGTACTTTAGAACCAAGTTTTGTTTGGAGTCACTAATACCTATCTTTGAGCGTAGGGTATGGAATATATTGCTATACTCCAGCACTGTTTGGTCTCTTTCTTGACGCAATGTCGTCCACAGGGTGTATTGGTCATCATAATTTTCAACAGGGTAGGATTCATCTTTGATGACATCGAAAAAAGAGGCCCAAGTGGGCTATTTATTGAATATTTCAGATTCATCCCTCACATGCCTCTCCCAATACCTGGCCCACCAGTCTTTGATATGGGGGAGGGACTTAAGGAGCACAAAGGTGATCTTTTCACTGTTAGAAAAAAATTGAACAAAGAAGTAACCCTCTAACAGACTCAACCATTTTTCCCAAGCATCTGCATCTATATTTCCTTCAAATAATGGTATGTCAAAGTTAACTTGTACTTTGAAGGGAGTCACACCCCTGAAATGGCTACTCGTTGAAGGTACATCCGCCATCGTTGACATTCTTCGAAGGATTAGGGCGAAGTAATCCATCATCTCGTTTCTTTGCCGCATGAGGGATTCCTCAAGCAACAATTTAATAGGATCTCCTGCTTTGTCATATCTCTTTTATTCTCCCGCCATGTGAGGCTACTTGGGACGACGAGATGTATTTTCCCCAAGCTCAACTAGTTCGAGACCCAACTCTTGATATTCAGATCTTGTCAAGGACATGCACATAGAAACCACAAGAGCAAAATGATCTAATACCACTGATACAGATTTATGTGAGAACAAAATGAAATATCATATATATATATTCACATACACAAATATATGGCAATAGACACAATCATACAATAAAATGAGATTCTATTAAATGAGTGAAATAGAACAAACTGTAAAACAAAAGCAGCTAGAATGGTGGTAGCTATATATCTGAGAAGAGATGTGGAAGCTATACTCACTCGTGACAAGATAAATGCAAAAGGAGTCCAAAGGGCCTTTTATCATAAATACTTGGAGAGGAAGAAACCAAAACCTAACCTTAGGAGACAAATCGTCATAAAGTTTGTGGCCCCAAGGTGGTTAGTTGAACAATCAACTTCTCGGGGTCATAACGTTTGCATACAATCTCCATTTGGGGCGCTCGATAGCCCATTGGAAAGGTCTATCCAAGTTTTACAAATTTTGATCATGTTCAAATACATGCTATTGGAAACTTGTTGTCCCCCTGAATCGCCAAAAAACGTCATTTAGGGACTCATAACGACCCTAGAAGTTTGGGACCCAAAAAACTTTAGAAAATTACAAGAAAATTGCCAAAATGGAAAATTGTTTTGAGCTAGTGGAATAGGTGTGTGGCCACCTATACCAATCTAGATCAAAGAAGATTCAGTGGCCCCTATTTCTTCTATGCTCGAAATGATTACTCACTATCCATCATCTGTCTCAAAAGAGCATAATGATTCTCTCTTGCAAGAGATCACTAAAGATGAACTAGAAGAAGCAATGAAGAATATTACATGGGAAAAGAGCCCGAGACATGATGACTGGCCTATTGAATTCTATATTGCGATGTTTGATCTCATTGATAATGATCTTATTTCAGTGGTTGAGGAATCCAGGTAGAAAGGTAAGATGATGGCAGCATTTAATTCCACATTTCTTACACTTATATCCAAAGACGATAAGGTGGAAATAATAGATGATCTATAGCCTATTTCTCTTTGCAACTGCATCTATAAAATGGTAGCAAAAATCATTCCCAAATGGATAAGAGATTTTATCTCCATGATCATTTCTCCCGAATAGTTTGTCTTTTTGGAAGGACGATAGATCCACGATTTCATAGGTATTATACAGGAAGTTTTACATGCGATGAAAATTAGACATCTTTCGGCTTCTTTCATTAAGGTAGAATTGAGTAAATCTTATGATTGTGCCAATTGGACATGTCTCATACTTCTTAATCTATAGTTTGGATTCCATATTTAATTATTCATTTGGATTTTATAATGCGTACAAATTGTCAGCTTATCAGTTTGAATCAATGGATTGGATACTCAAGTTATCAAACTTGGCATAGGTCTATGAAATGTTTCCCAATGGAGCCTCTTTTCTTTGTTCTTATCATGGAAGGCATCAACAATCTACTCACACATTCTAGATCCAACAACACCATTAAAGGGTTCCATTTTGGTGGTTCAGTCCATATAACACATCTACTTTTTTCTAGACGACATCTTACTCTTGACAGGAGGCTCCATAATAGAATCAACGAAAATCAAACCCATCCTCAAGTTTTTATCTATTGCTACTGGCATGAATTGCAATACTGATAAATCTTCCATTTCCTCTTTGAATTTGGCTAATGATCTCCATAGGTATTTAGTAGATCTCTTTGATTTTGAGTCCCATAACATGTCACGGGGCATCACCTACCTAGGATTTGTTATCAAACCCAATGGCTACTCATCGAAGGACTAGTCATTGCTTATTAGTTATGTTGAAAGGAATATCCATCATTGGTGCAACCATTGGCTTTCAATTGTCGACCGACTGGTTCTGTTGAAATCTGTTTTGGAGGGTCTACCTATTTATTGGACATCACTTACCCACATTCCTTCGAGCATCATGGACCGTATTAAAAAAATATATTTTTATTTTTTCTAGCAGAAGAAAGATGAGGGGAGATATTTCCCTTGTATCTCCTAGAAATAGATTACCCTCCCTAAATATCTTAGTGGATGGGGTCTCAAGAATGACATTATATTTGCCAGAGATCTTGCGGCCAAATATGTTTGCATATCATACAAGGAAAAGGCCCATGGGTCTGGTTTGTACTTCGTAAATATATGCATCCCTTTACTATACTGGAATGGATATGCATGTGAGCCAATTCTCAAGTCAACCCATCCAATATATGGAAGGCCTTACTTGGTGCTTATAATCTAATCAAATACCATCTAACATGAGAGATTGACAATGGTAGACTCATAAGGGTCATCCTTGACCCTTGGTTGGGATGCCAAGGTCATCATAGACTCCCTGATCACATGATTGAAGCCCTTATTGATAAAGGACTTATATGTCTCCACTATATTTTGGACACTTACAAATGCACTCCCTCTCATCAGTATTGGTTCACGATTGATCATATGGTTTTTTTAGTGGAAAGATGAGATTCTTATATCCAGTCCTTTTAGGACATCACATTTTTATCAGGGACACCCTTGACTAATTGATCTGGGCTAATAATGTAGCTGGTGGTCATTATCTTCCTAGTATCGGTTGTTAGGTCTTATGAGAAGATGAAGCTTATGAACATGTTGAGTGGTGGCATAGATTAATATGGAGAATCAATAGCCATTTGAAATGCTAAATCTTTATGTGGCTTGTTCTGGCTAATAAAATCCCCACATGGAAAAATGTCATTTGGTAGTTTGGCAAGGGTCCCATCCACTGCCCTCTATGCTGCTCCCATGGTGAGGACACTCTGCACCTCTTCATGCATTGCCCGTACATTCATAAATGTGGCAATTCACCCACTCGATCACTGGTCTTAATTTCACATGGGTAGGATATCACATTCCAAAGGCCCTCCACTATTGGATTCACACAAAGGCCTATGAATTCCACAAAGATTTTCCTCTTGACATCATCAAGGGAGAATGGTTGGCATTGAATCATAATATTTTCTAGTATATTTTTATTCCTCCTCATGTTTTTGCGGCCAAAAGTATGGCCATCATGGAACACTTTACTCAAGTCTCTTCCACTAGAATTCACAGATCCATTACTGTGGATATCATTGATCATTCATCCCCATGGTGTTATTTTGATGGGTCTACACAAGTCTCACCCAACCTTGCAAGAGCAGGCGATATCCTTCACATTAATGATCATTATAGGTTTCAACTTTCAATTGGCCTAGTAAGAGCTTCAAACAACCAAGATGAACTTCATGATCTTAGGATGATCCTTCAATTGACACTTTTCATGGAGATTCCAAAGCTACGATTTGTCAGAGACTTCTTACACATTATCGATTGGCTTAATCATAGAAGAAATCCCCACAACATCTACCTACACCCACTCTATGATACAATTCTCCGACAACATTGTCTCCTATAGGACTTCTCTATCAACCTTATATATAAAGAAAGAAAATTTAATTAGTAGAATCCTTATCCAAATCGGATTGCTGCTGCCTCTAGGCACTTGGAAACTCTGGGTAGTCAGCAATGACTCAATTGAGGAATTTGAATTGAGACCATTTTTTTTCTAAATCTGTCCTAAGAGATCATCTCCAAGGGACTGGTTTTCCTCTTTACGGATCTATCTATCCTTTTATTTGATTTTATCAACTGTATCATCGTTTGTAGAGGAGTACTAGTCTTTGGAACTATTTCCTGCTCATATTTTTGGGTGATATACATAAAATATATATGTACAACAACCATTGCCAAATGAACAATATTATTCAAAGTTAATATAATTTTGGATTGTGATAGTGTTTCCATTGAAAAAAAACAAGTTTCAACAGTGGTTGTAGTGACTTCCCCCTTGCTGTCGACATTTTTCAATTGCAATGGAGCCTGTCATTTGCAATGGGAGGTCCATCCATTTCACGTAGTGTGCAGCAACCCTCTCGACTATTTTTAATTTCTTACGAGTATAATGGAATGATGTTGTATGGGTTATTTTGTACACGAAGGGATAGACATTTTTTGCTTGCTCATAGATGTCTTTTACCTAAGGATGCTCTCAACTTATTTTGCTCTCTTTGAGTATTTTTGTAATAGTGCTTTATGGACATATTGGAAGCCTTGTAATGGGTTTTTTAATGTCTGTAGGTTTTAGATACTTCCTGCTCTTTTAGTATTGTCTTTGAGCATAGGTTTTCTCTGCATTTCAGTCCTTTTGGAGATATATTAGAAGAATATTACGTCATATGTATGAGGGTATTCCTAGATTTCTATTCTTTGATAGGCTACGACTATTTTATATAAT
>LPNX010983375.1:46910-80844 GCA_001517045.1 Pseudotsuga menziesii | reverse complement strand
GTGGTTTATTATAATGAAATGAATTACAAATTTTTTTCCATGGAAAAAAAATTTCAATTAAATATCAATAAAATGCGATCATCATTACATTTAAAAGGTATACCAATAACCTGTGGATAAATATTTTTTACTCCAAAACTAATGGAAAAATATGTGGTTTATTATAATGAAATGAATTACAAATTTTTTTCCATGGAAAAAAAATTTCAATTAAATATCAATAAAATGCGATCATCATTACATTTAAAAGGTATACCAATAACCTGTGGATAAATATTTTTTACTCCAAAACTAATGGAAAAATATGTGGTTTATTATAATGAAATGAATTACAAATTTTTTTCCATGGAAAAAAAATTTCAATTAAATATCAATAAAATGCGATCATCATTACATTTAAAAGGTATACCAATAACCTGTGGATAAATATTTTTTACTCCAAAACTAATGGAAAAATATGTGGTTTATTATAATGAAATGAATTACAAATTTTTTTCCATGGAAAAAAAATTTCAATTAAATATCAATAAAATGCGATCATCATTACATTTAAAAGGTATACCAATAACCTGTGGATAAATATTTTTTACTCCAAAACTAATGGAAAAATATGTGTTGGAGGAGGAGGAAATGAGGGAAAAAAGGTCCAAGTTGAAAAATGTCATGTTTGTATATAATTTTGTATAAGAAAAGTGTTAAAGATATGATTTGACATTCATTAATAATTATATTAAGTTAATATATGTAATATGAACTTAAAATAAATAAGTATATAAAATTATAATATAAGTGTTATCTAAATATTAAGTATATTTATAATATATAAATATTTAATTATACATGATAATAATTATATTTATGATATATAAATATTTGTAATTAAATATGTAATGATTATTTATTATGATAATATTATTGTTTCAATATTTTGAAGATTTTGTAAAGAACTGTTTTTCAATTTTTTAATATTTTTAAAAACACATCATAATGATATATAGAGAGAAAATTGAGTGTATGAGAGGAAAGTTGTTATGTTTTTTTTGGAATTTAATTTTTATTTTGACATGTTTTTTTCTTAAGTTTATTTTTTATTATTAACTTAATCTTAAATCTTAATTGTTTTAATTTATTTTAAATATTATTTTTAAAATGAAAAAAAAAACTAATATGTTTAAAAAATTCATTACATACAAAATCAAATAATCAATTTTTAAAACTTAAAATAGATAATTACCTAAATATGATTATTTAATGATTTTAAACCAACATTTTATATTGTATAAAATTCAATAAGGTTCTTATATTATATGAAGTGTATATTATCAAAGTGGGTTGAAATTCACTTCTAAGGAAAATGATTCCTTCACACTCAACTCATTAGGAAGATATTGTGATCCCATTATTTCTACCAATGTTTTCTAACCTTGTAACATTGGCATTTCCATGACGGTTTGAGTTGTGAACTTCTATGGAGTCTGGTTCGCCGTCCTCACATACGTTGATTCCTAGGTCTTATGTTCTATCTCCAATTTTTCCTTCACAGGCCCGCGGGTTTTGTCATTATGTTAGTGCTTTTACTTTCCTTGTGAAGTCCCCCGAGGCAAGTACGTTCGAATGTGATTTTATTATTCCTTGTTCGGTCAAGCATTTGTAGGTCCACCATCCTTTTTATCAGAACCATGGTTTTATGGTGTTTTGAATCCATATTATTAATGTGCCTGTCAGTTTCACACATGCCACAAGGACCATGATGGAAGGTCTCAGCCAGTTTCCTTAGAGCTTGCTTCATGTGATGACCCTTCTCCCGAGGATGGGGTTTCTAGGGTTGATAACAGCAAAGCCCTACACCTTTCCCCTCATTTCGAATTTTTGACCTACGATATTATGACTGCTCACTTGTCTAGAAGTTTTGCAAGCAGTTTTGATAATGGAATAGATGAGACCATCAGTCTACAAGAGGAGGGGCTAGTATCATGCATACCATCTTCAACGATATGTGTCTACAGCAAACTAAAACCTAGAGAATTGGCCCTCAGGGATTATATAGACATGAATGAAGTGTGTCCATGTCCAAAAGGGAATTGGCGGGTCATTTTTATGGTAAGGCAACGAGCATCTCCCATCTTTGTTAGTGGGATTTTGAGAGATGGACTACATCTTTGGGGTTCATACCAAAAATTGTCCAGCTATCCAATGGTTGGTTCATAATCACCTTCAACTCAATGGATGAAGTTGCTACTATAATGGATGGAGTTAGGATGTGGGGATACACTTCACCCAGAATGTAGAAGTAGTATCCATGCTGCGATGTTAGGAGAGAGAAAACAAATGAAGGTCAGTTATGGGAAAAACTTCTTGGCATTGTACTAGTGCTCTGGAATTCTGATGTATCCAAACACATTGGTGATACCCTAGGTGACTTCGTCTAAGTGGATCCTAAGCTTCAAGGAATTTGGGTTAGTGGAAGTTCGAAGAATATTGGTGGATGTGGATTTGAGAGAGGGTCTCCTTGCAAAAATTGACATTAATATGGATCAAAATGCTTATACACAACTCATTGAATAATCTGTAATCCCATTTCACTGCAATAGGGGCCATGTGCACAACCACCTGGCTCAAGATTGTCTTTAGGTCTTTCATCGCCCCCTTTTGATGGTGAGGAGGGAAAATGTTAGCAACAAACTTCCTTCACTTGCCCCTTTAGGTTCGAACTTTCCCTTGGTGTTGAAGGATGACTCTTTGGCTGATTCTAGTCTAGCAATGATTGGAAGGGACCCTTAGAGTTATAAGGGCCATATGAATCCTGGCTAGTAGAAGGACACTAGAGATAGGGGATAATCTCCTCAATATGGCTAGAATCCCCATTTGTTACTTGAAAGTCATATCCTTCAGATGCCCCTCACTTAGTACATGTAGATAAAAGTGCACTTCAAGCATGGACAGTTGTTTTTACAGGTATGTTTGATTTTACCGGTCCTTTTTCTAGTATTATTAGTGGTGGTAGCTTTTTAAACCCTGATATGTGTGGGGCTTATCCGCTAAGTATTGGTCCCCATTTTTCCTTTGAATATCCCTTTAAGAATACATGGACTAGGACAAAGCTTACTAATGCTGACGCTATGAGAGAAGAGTCATCCATAGGTCCCTATGCAATTGGTGCGTCCTCCTTCGCAACTATGTTCTCCAATTCTTGGGATTACTTTGGTGGGATAGGTGTTGAATCCCTAAGCTGTGTTGAATCCCTAAGCTTTCTCAGAGTTGCGAAAGACTTAAGAATATCATGTAATATCCTAGCTTCTTTCAACACTACTTTCATTAATTTGATACTGAAGTCTGACAACTCTAAGTAGCTGGAGAACTATAGACCCATCTCCTTTTGCAACTGTATATATAAGATCATTTCAAAGTTCCTTGCTATTAGGATAAAAGGTATACTTTCTAGTTTTGTATCCCAAGAGAGATTCACTTTCTTGGATGGAAGGAAAACCCATGACGTAATAGGAACCGCTCAAGAAGTCCTCCAATTAGCTAAGATAAACCAGCTCCCTGTGGTGATTGGAAAAGAAGACATGTCAAAGGCACATGATAGAGTCAACTAGATTTATCTGAGACTCGTCTTGTATCAAATTGGGTTCAACATACAAATTGTCAATTGGATAATGACATGTGTTAGAACTATTTCTTTTGTTGTGTTAATTAATGGCTCATCATCTCCTTTTTTTAGACTTGTTCGGGGCCTAAGACAAGGTTATCCATTAGCCTCTCTACTCTTTCTATAGGTGGTAGAGGGGCCAGGAATATTCATCCATCAGGCTAGGAAGAATGGCTCCTTTAAATGTATACATGTTGGAGCACATGTTTATATCTCTCATTTGTTTTTTGTTGATTACATTTTCATTTTTTGAAATGGCAGCAGGAGAGAGATTATGCTCTTATAGGGTTTTTGGACCCTTTTATTTTTATTTTTTTCCCGCAACTATAGGTATGGGTCTTATTATCACTAAATCTTCCTTATATAATTTTAACATTAATTGAGAAGAGTTAGATTAGATATTCTCTTAGTTGAATTTTTGCTTGGTTGAGTTGAAGAAGGCCTATGCTACCTGGGTTTTGTTCTTAATTCAAATGCATATCTAAAAAGGGATTGGACTTGGATCATCACAAAAATTGAAAAAATACTTCTGCTACGGTGTAATAAATGGCTTAGCAGAGGAGGCAGACTAGTTTTGGTAAAGTTTGTTCTAGAAGCAATCCCGACATACTAGATATCATTGGAATATGTTCCTAGTGGAATCCTTGATCAAATCATAAAGATATGCTTCAATTTTATCTGGAAAGGTTCACAAGAAGGCACCCATTTTCACTGGGAATTTTGGTCCTCCATCGCATGGTAGAAATATGGAGGAATGGGAGACAAAGAATCTACATTGCTTCTCAAAAGCATTGAAAACAAAAGGTGTTTGGAGATTCTTAAAAGGCGAGGGCCTATGGTCAGTTGTTGTTATAAACAATTACATATCTCCCCTATTTGTCGAAGAATGGTTTTGAGTAAGAGATAAGAATCAAAGAAATATATCCATAATGTGGAAAGAAATGTCACATGATTTTGATCTCATATGAGACTGGTTGGAATGGAAAATTGGAAGTGGGGAGAAGGTCAGAATTGGTCATGATCCTTGGATTAGTGGAGGTGGGCACCATAGACTACCTATTCAATTAGTGGATGACCTGAGAGAATAGGGCTATTTATACGTGGATCAGAATAACGATCCTATCAATACTACATACTTCACACATGAATAGCTCAGTGCATATCAACTGGGAATTGTTAGAAGGGACTTCACAATTGCCTGGGAAATCTACACAAAATCCTTAAAAGACTCTCATATTAAGCTTATTGACATAGTGGATGAGTTATTATGGGCTAAAAAATTCAAAATATGGATGGTGGGTCATATTCCCCTAGGATTGGTTACAAAGTATTGAGATTAGAGCAAGATCACCCTCCTCAAAGTTGGTGGCATTTTATTTTCTGGTTGCTAAAATGTCCTTTAAAGTGAATAATTTTCCTATCGGGTTGGTCTTATCAAATAAAGTATCGGTATGGGATTTTCTGATGAAGAAAAAATGGGTAGGTCCAGGGAGATGCACTCTCTGTTAGGTAAACAATGAAAGCATAAATAATTTATTTCTAACATGTAGCTACTCCAGGCAAGTTTGGGATCATCTATCATACCTGGAGGGAATATTGTTTGAATGGGAAGGTGAGACCATATTGCAAGCTTTTCATCACTAGATCTCTAACCCTATAAACAATTTGTTTAGTGCCCTACCAATAATCATCATTTGGTGTATTTGCACCTCTAGGAATCAAGATATATTTGAGGATAAAAAGATCCCTCCCCACATTTTTGCATCAAAGGGTATGGCTATATTTAACTTGCTTCCCAAAGTGAATTCAGACCCCATGAGATTGCAAGAATAATCGAAATTGAATCTGTAGATAAAAAAAATTCCTTAGGTTTTCTTCTATGGAGCAACTCAACAACTCTTTGTTGGGGGTCCATGTGGCTTTTTGCATCTTACAAATTCTCATAAGATCTCTTTTTTGTTGGGTTGGGTCATGTTACAAACAACAATGTTGAGTTACAGACTTTAAGGTTTTCCCTTTCATTGGAAGTGCAGTATATGGTGCAATAGGTACAAATTTTTGGCGACTCCAAGTTGGTTATTGATTGGATGAGAAATAGAAGGAGGCCAAAAAAAATTCATATGGCTTCTCTATACAAGGAAATCATTAGATTATTAGATTTGTCTCAAGCAATCTCTTTCTAACGTATATACTGGGAAAGGAGTTATGCTTCTGATCATCTCTCAAAAAGAAGTCTACTCCTCGAAGGTGGTGTTTGGCATAGATGGGAGTGTATCAATGAAGTGGAGTCAGAGTTGGATCCATGTCTCTTTAGGGGCTTCCTAGATTGAAGGCATAACTAACTCTTTTTGATATACCTTCAGTTTTGCACAAATTGTTTGCAGCATGAGTCACTTCTCGCTCATGATCATGGACTCTTCTCTTGGAGCCATTTTTTATTGTTTCTTTTTTATATTTAATTGAAAATAGTGCACATCATTACGAAGAAACTTTTTAATAAGCAATTATTGTAGCTGGTTGAAAACAATTTTATGTTATATGATGAGATGATGGTGTAAATTGGGCTAAAAACAATGTCTTTCACGATCTCTGTTAAAAAAACAATTTATTTTTTCCAATAATAAACTGTGATATTTTTTACTTAAAAAAAGTAAGTAGAAAATAAAATATATTCTATTATTTCAATACAAATATAATTAATAATGTTGAAGATGTCAATGAGTTTATACCGTAAGATGTTAATTAAAGTTTACCTGATTAATATAAGTTTAAAATAATTTTAACTTTTTATTCATATTTATAGGTTTTTAATATGGAAGTAGATTCATTATTTCAAATAGCTGTTCGGAATTAAATGACAAAGTTCTGAAAATTCTGTGGACCTTGTCTATCCCTCTGAAAATAAAATGTTTTACCTGGTTAATGATATTTCAAAAGATATTAACTTGGGAACAATTGCAGTCTAGAGGATACAATGGACCCAGTCGTTGTATTCTCTGTGAGAATAATCTAGAAGATATCCAACACCTATTTTTTTGATATCCTTTCTCTGTCCGTTTATACTCTTATTTTGAGGAAAAATTCAGATGCTCTTTCCCCATCTACAGTTCTGTACACTCCTTTTTGGATTCCTGGTTCTCTAGTATTTCGAAATCTACCCCTTATTTCTACTTGCCTTTGTTTATATTTTGGGGAATCTGGCTCACTAGAAACTTCAGCCTTTTTGAAAATAAAAATCCTTCCCTCTTAGCTTTGATTGCTAGAATTGATAGCCTGCTCAATACTTTCCCTGTGCCTATGAAATTTCATAAATCTCGCATTATTGGTCCAGACCTAATTAAATGTTTTCCATGTGGATATTTTGATGGTGCTGTAGCAGATTATATTGGAGGATCAGGTTATGTGATTTATATAAATGATTATCATTTTTTCAGTTTTTCAATGGGCTGTTGTAGAAGCTCGAATACTAGAGCAGAATTATTGGCTTGCTGGGCAATTCTAAAAGTTAGTTTTATGATGGGTATTCCTATACAACTGATTTATGGGGACTCTTTGGTTATTATCTCATGGCTAAACATCATTTCTGCACTTGATGTGCCTTCTCTGATGCACTGGTGTCGCGACATTAGACTTTTACTTCAAAAGGCCCCGCCGGTTACCTTTAGACATACATATCGTGAGCATAACATGCAAGCAGATGAACTCTCTAAACAAGGCATGAAGTTGGATATGGGCCTTGTTTCATTCTTAGAATCTTTGGATGGATTGATTGTAAAACAAGGATTATTAAATCTCTTTTAGAGTTGGTGAATTTTTTACTTCAACATTGGTTCCTGCTATTGATGATTTCTACTTGCTGTTCCATGATGAGTCCTTCCTGCAAGTATGCAATGCTTTGATTTTGTATGTCTGAAGTTCATCTTCGATATTTATCAGTATTTTCTGACCTATATATCAGGGATGATGAGTAAAGTCTGCTATGATCAGACTTTTTCCCTTTGCTTTGGCTGCGATTTATGTCATTTATTTGTTGCTGTTGGTATTGGGATCTGGCACTTATATCGCAGATTTGTATATGATATATTTGCTGCTCTGTATTGTTATCTACTTTGGTAGATGCATGGACATGGGAACAGGAAATCATCATTCTGATATTGTAAAAGATGTCATTTGATTCATATGAATAACAAAGACTGGTATTTTTTCCTCTGAAAAAAAGATTCACTATTTAAATAAATCTTTATATTTTAAACTCCCTAGAATTCAAGGATATGCTTTGGCTTTCGAAGCTTCTTTATCTATCTTTTGAATAAAGTAGAAAAGAATTGGGTTATTTCAGAACTAACACTAACTAGGGTATGCTTTGTAGGTAGGGTATAACCATTGGATCACTTTAAATACGTAGTTTATGACTCTATTAACGACTGAGATTGTTCATAGTTTTTAAACTTCAGAAAAAAATTAAGTAGTATATTTTTTATTTCAAATTTGAAAGATCAAATATATATATTTAACAAAAATAAATTTTTTTAATGGAATAACCATTTTAAACTATTTTTTTCATAAATAAATATTTTTTTAGTTAAATTCTAAAACAATTAATATTAAATTTTATTGTTCTTTTGAAATTATCAATTATTTATAGGTACAATTTATTTATTTTAGATTTTTTCAATAAGTTTTGGTTAAAATTCAATAATTTTTTTATAAAATATAAATTTAAAAGTGTTTAAATTTAGAAATAAATTCAACACCTTCAAATACCTTTATAATACCTAGATTATGCAATTTTCATAAGTAATATATATGATTTTAATTTTCTTTTACAAATTTCTAACTAAACTTCAAATAAAACATGACAAAAAATATAAAAAAATTCAAAACTTAAAATATTTAAACCACACCTTATTTATTTATATAATTAATAATAAATCTATTTTCCATCTAATTTAAAAAAAAAGCTTAAAAAATAATTATATTCTCACTGCTCATTTTTGTTTTGAATATATAAAAATAAAATAAAATTATTTTCTAAAATAAATACCCATCGTAATAAGACAATAAAATACTACCCTAGACATAAACAGGTTCGAGGAAACACTTTCATAAACCATTATGAAGACACTTTCAGTAAAACAATATTAATGTTAACTCTTATGCTATTTAATACAAAATATATATAACCTCATCTTTTTTTGCACTGGAAAAAAATGTAATTATATATAAGAAGATAATTACAATCCACAGATGGTACATTCAAAAGATGTCCATTTTCAAAATCCAGACCTAACAGGCCTCAAAATTTAAGTATCTGAATTCACAACTTACTTAAAGGGTTGTCTTAAAAACCAACCTTCAAATATAATCAAAATATGCATACAGCTCATTTGATCATCAAAATCCATCAAAAAATAGTTTGCTACAACAAAAAACTGTATCTCAGTATCATAAACCAGAATGGTTACTTTGAAGTAGGATATTCATCCTTCAATAAGATACAATCATCCAATACCTGATAAACAAAGATCCAAAAGTTAAAACAGCTTAACAGTTTCAAAGCGTTCAGCTTCCTTATGATCTGAAATCTGTCAAGAACTAGACAAAACATTAGCTCCTTCTTTAGCCAATATATCTGCATATGTATTACGTTCACGATAAATGTGCATGAAAGACACTGAGTCAAACATATCCACCAATCCATGAATTTCCGTCAAAATCTGTGCTAGCTGAACATTCTGAATTTGATACTTACTAGTGGCCCAATTGATTACCAATTGAGAATCTCCAAAGATCTGCAATTTTTTGAGATTCTTATCCAAGGACAAAGACAACAGAAGCTTTAAACCAAGTAACTGTGCAAAATTATTAGAACCAGAACCCAATCCAGCTTTGTAGGAAAAAAATGCTGATCAGTGATATAAATCAGACCACCAGCTCCACACAATTTTGGTTCTCCAGCAGCTGATCCATCAAAGTATCCCCATGGATAAGATTTATCAATATCTTCTACAACTATAGCTTTGATCCTAACCACACTCAGATGTTGAGGAAAAGTACTCAACATTCCCAAACTAAGTGAAGCAACCTGGAAAGAAGATGGAATTAAGTCCTCAAAACAACACTTGTTTCTAGCTAACCAAATAAACCATAATACCAAGATTGGCAATGATTTAATAAGTTTAGTATCATCCCTTATAAACCAATTTTTGAGACATAAACTTACCGAATCTCCAGCCCATAAATTGGATTTATGCAATTTAACCTCTAATTCAGACCATACACTTCGAGTAAATTCACAATCAACTCCAAGATGTAAATTGGTTTCTAACTCCAGTTTGCATAGATAACATCTACTTGGACCTTCCCTTCCTTTCCTGCATATAATATCCCATGTTAAAGCTTTATCAGATAAAATGAACCAACTGAAAATTTTAGTCTTTAATGGACATTTAAGCTTCCATAGAACCTTCCACCACCAGGAAAGTTGCTCCTCATTTCTGTCCAAAGTCATTTGAAGATAGGCAATACTTGGAGTATAAATCCCTGATTTGGATTGACTCCAAATCAATTGATCAGCTTCAAGAGACAGTCTAACATGACTTGTTTTTAAGCAAGTCAAATAACTGTTCCATATAGTTATATCTTTGTGTTCAGAAATCCCAATCCGCTCAGCTAAAAGCCAACCTTGTTCCCTTAAAACATATATCCCAGGGCAACCAATGTCTTTAAGAAAGATAAAGCCAAAAGAGTGTAATTTGCCAATCAAATTGGAAGGAAGAACATGTCGCCACTTACAGCCAACCCATGAATTAGAACCAATTCTCACATTAGCACCATTCCCAACCTTCCAAGAAAGATAGTTACCAATTAGATCAAAAGACCATAATACTGCTTTCCAGCAGATAGACATACACCTTTTCTTTTTATTATTAACTCTGATCCATTCCATTAAAGATAAGGGATGCACATATTTCTGTAAAACAATCTTGACCCATAAGCCAGTTCCATTAATAATGTTCCAAACATTCTTCGCAGCCAAAGCTTTAGCAAAAACAGTAGGTATCTTCAACCCCCAGCCTCCCAGGATTTTTGGCCTTGCTAATGCTTTCCAGGAAGTCCAAGGAAAACCAGAAGAGTCTGATTTACCTGCCCATAAAAATTGAAAACATAATATCCTGATCCTTTCAATGACCCCCATAGGAATCTAGAAGTGCATCCAAAAAATAGGAATTGCTTCTAAAACAGATTTTATCAAAATAAGCTTACCTCCCTTCGATAGCCAGCGATAACTCCAGTTTTTTATTCTCTTTTCAGCCTTTGCTACTAGCCAATCCCAGTCTTTGATTAGATATCTGTAGGGTTTAAGATGAAACCCAAGATACTATCTAACCATTTTCAATTTTAGTAGCAGGAAAAGTGAAAATGTTCTGAACAGTGATAAGTTCAGACTCATCCAAACCAGAATGTAAAATGGTTGATTTATCACCATTTATAAGCATCCTAGTTGCTTTGCAGAAAATAAGCAAGATCTCATAAAGAGTGGAAAGTGACTCTTCAGATCCATCTGAAACCGTGACTATGTCATCAACAGAAAGCACATTTGATATATAAATATCATTGCCAAAAGAAATTCCACGAAAAATACCACACTCCTTTACAGACAATAATGCCCTACTCAATCCTTCCACAACAATGAGAAAAAGAAGTGGGGCAAGTGGACAGCCCTGTCTCAAACCTCTACCACCTTTAAATAAGGATGAAGTAACTCTATTGACCAATAAAGTAAAAGAAATAGAAGAAAGACTACTCATAATCCAGGTTATAAAAGGAGCAGTAAATCCCATTTTAGAAAGAGCAATTCTCAAAAATGTCCAACTGACTCTGTCATAAGCTTTAGATAGATCAATTTTTAACACCACCGACTTCAAATTTTTACTACAAATAGTATGTAAAATTTCTTGAACAACCCCCACAGCCTCATGTATCTGTCTTCTAGGTAAGAACCCAAACTGTTCTGCAGAAATATAACTTCCAAGAACCTTCCTAATACGCACTGATATAATCTTGCCAATGATCTTGTATATGTAATTACATAATGATATAGGTCTGAAATATTCATAAGATTTAGGTTGGTCAATCTTAGGTATTAAAGCAATAAAAGTTGAATTAAAAACCGTAGGAATTTTCCCAAATTTCCTGGAATCATCAACAACCCTAAGAAGATCCACACCAATAACATCAATGAGAACCCTATAAACTTCCACTAGAATCCCATCAGGTTCTGGACTTTTATCATTTTTTGCTAAAGCTAAAACAGACCAAATCTCAGTCAGTGTAACATGTTGCATTAAATCAATGTTATCATCCACATAAATAGTAGTAGGATAATGTTCAACAATTTTCATGATTTCTGAAATATGTAAATCCTTTTCTTCCTGAAATAAATTTTCAAAATGTTGAACACCAGCTTTTGAGATTGATTCAAAACCTTCTACCTGGACACCATCATCATCCTGAATATTCCATATAGAATTGATACTTTTTCTGTGGTTAACATGCTTATGAAAAAAAGCAGTGTTGTCATCCCCACATAAAATCCAAACAACCCTACTCTTTTGTCTAACCTCCTGTTCACGTTCTAGTATAATTTTCCTTCTACGAGACTCCAAGGAAATAAGCATAGTCTTATCATCCTCCGATATGAAACCATAACCAGGTTTATTAAAGGAATCAACCAACAGTTGTTCAATGTCAACTAATTCCTTATCAACATGCTTTTTTTGCTTAATAGACCAAGAGATAGACACCTCCTTAAGATGTTTAAGATTATCAGCAAAATGAGACTCAAGTGAAATCAAAGGATTATCCACATACACCTTCCAAGTTGATTTAAGTAAATCAACAAACTCCATATTTTCTAACCAATGATCATTGAATTTAAAAGGACTCCTCGGTTTTTTGAAATAAGATAATATATGAAGAAATATAGGCTGATGATCAAAATCCCCTCCACAACCCACCCACTGTCTCAAGTGTGAATCTAAATCTAGAAGATTTGTTGAAACAAGCAGTCTATCCAGTCTCTTACTAATGTTATCAATACCCACTCTTCTGTTAGACCAGGTAGGAACAATAACACTAGGTGCAATATCCACAAGACCAAAAGCATCTATCTTTCTAGAAAAAAAAGAAGATAAACTGTCAACTCTGGCCCTTGCACCCCAAATTTCAGAAAATCCCACAGAGAAATTCAAATCCCCCCCAAGTATCAACTTAGTATTCTTTAAACGGTCAAGGGTGAAAATGTTGTTCCAAAACCTTTCCCTATCTAAATAGGGACCATAAATTTTCATAAAACAAAATGATTCTTTCATTTCAATTGAAAAAAGAGAAACATATAAACCAGAATCCACAACCCAGGTACTTATAAAATGAAACAGTATGGTTCTCCACCCTAATAATAAACCCCCAGACCTTCCTTTAGCATCTACTGAAATAAAATTCCAATCATCAAGTAAAACTTCCAACTCCTCAGCTATAACCTATCCATCACCCATAATCTCTTGAAGGAAAAAAACATCAATGCGCTGGTCCTCCACCAACCTTCGCATAGCTAGTTTTTTAGGAAAACTAGCTAAACCCCTACAGTTAAGGGTTGATACACTCATAATGGACAGCTATCAAGGGCCAACACTGCTCTAAGTGCCCCGATATTTTGTTCCCGAGCAAAATCATAAACCCTATCCCAAGAGAGATCACCCCACTTATTAACAAAAGATGATACCTTGACTGCATCAGGATCAACATCAATAACCCTATCATATTTAACTTTTGCTAAATCAGGTTCAAAAACCTTATCCCCAATAGGTTTATCTCCTGCTTTAATACAGAATCGAAGAAAGTAACCAAATATTTTCAAATTAGGTTTAACAGGTTATACAAAACCTAAACCACCCAACAAAGGAGCAGATAAAGTTAAGTCGACCTTTTCCACTAATGATCCAATAGGATTGCAGACACTAAAACCAGAGAAATCAACTTTATGTGACTCTGTCAAAACTAGAGGTTTGAGTTTATCCAAAACATGAATACCCTTATTCAACCCCAAATCCATTGAAGGTTTAGTAACAACAAGTAAAGAAGGATTCACAGGAAAAACTGTAACCCCAGGTTTATCCAAATCAATACCCACATCTTTCTTCACTCTCCAAACTTTTTTCTTCACTTGAGAATGGAGAAAAAGACTACACTAATCAGCAAGGTGACCATACCCATGACACCGGTTACATCTAAAGGGGACCCCAACGTAGTCCAAGGGCTGACTAAAACATGTATCACCATATTTAATCTCTAATTCAGCCACCAATCCCTTTAGTAAATCAAAAGTACCAGAATTTTCCCAAGACATCAAACTCTCGTTTGTAAATAAGAAATATCAGCCTCTAAAAATGATCCCAGAGTGTTGCCTATCAGTTCAAACAAATATATTGACCAAAACTGAAAAGGTAAATTGGGCATTTTAACCCAAATTGGCAGCAAATCGTACCTTTCAATTCTTGGATTAATAAAAGGGGTGACCATCTTTTGAGTAAAAGACAGGAGCTCTCCCACCTCCAACAACCAGCCAGGATAGTATCCGAATCCGTAGCAACCGGAAATTTAAATGCAATCTAGTCCCTTGGCAACAAAAAGATCTCCAGAACCATAGTAATGTCTGACTGCTAGGTTGCTGAAACCCACATCTTAACTCCCGTCGAGTTGAACTTGCGACCACCCAAACGACCAACTAATGTATGAGAATGAGTCAGAATTACCTCGTTTAGCTTAATATATTCTCCTACTACCAACAGAGATGGATGTTCTACTTTTTTAATCACCTTTCTAGGCCTTTTCCATTTCCTAGACGAACCAACAAGATCCTTCAAGTTTGAAGGCAAAACGCCTCTTCAAATAGAATCAGAATCAGTGCCATCAATCTTCACAATATTACCAGTATTGTCAAAACCCAAATCTGCTTCTGCTCCTCTCGCAAAAATAGCCAAAGGCCCTAAGCAATTCTGAACGCCACCCTCCAAATCCTGAATATTACCCATAACAGGTGATATGATAGAGTCATTATCAACTGGGAATGCCAAGCTACTCAAATCAAAATCTTCATTCGAAGAAAAATCACTCCTGCACGCAAATGAAACCTCCGCAGAAAATTCAAACCACCATCCACTAAATATAAATCACCCCCACTCGCAGACAAACTCTCTGATAAAATACTATTCACACCCCCAGCTACTAAAGATGAAACACTTCGGTCATCAGACGAACTCTCCGGCACAGTGCTGAAAACACCCTCATCAACAATGGAATTGCTTCGATGAGTAAATGAATCATTCGGCAGAAAAATAGTCCCTTCACCATCCAATACAATAAAAGGACGTTGACCTTTTGGTGGGGTGCGTGCCAACATTTTAATATCTCTTAAAGACATTGAAAGGTGTCCCATATAACAACCCCAAATAAATCTAAGCTTGGAATACGAGAAACAGTAATAATAACGCAGAATCTCAATAGCGCAGAAAATAAACCTTAATTAATGCAATCACAAACTTAGAAGTCACCCAAAGCTACGAAGACATAAATACGAGCATAGACGTGAAAACAGAAGATCGCCAAGTACCATAGGTAACATACCCCAATGTACTATCATGATGCCAAGAATCTCATAAATTTAGATAGCCCCAAAAGAACAATCAATCTCCGCATCAATCAAAACAATCATTAAAAACATGCACGCACCAATTAGTACATTAATCCATCTCCGAATCAAACGATACTCCATCTCCAAACCCTCGAAATACTATCCTCCATCACACACATCTCCAAATAATTGGTATATATAACCTCGTCTTATCTAATTGTGTAAATACCCAATACAAAGAAGAGATGTATAAAGATTATTTATGTAATACAAAGAAGAGATGTATAAAGATTATTTATGTAGAAAAGTGATATCAATATTCCTCATAGTGCAATTTTGATGCTAAATTTTACGTAAAATGTCAATTTGTAATATATATATATATAACCTCATCTTATTTCAGATTGCTAGTAAATATTCAATTAAAAAAAGCTGTTATAGAAAAGTGATATCAATATTCCTCATGTTACAATTTTGATACAGAATTTTAGGTATGGTGTCAATTTTTATTTTTATTTATTTTTTATATTCCTATGAAGAATAAATATTTTTTTGCATTTTTCTTTTTCCTTTATAACATCTCCAATAATTTTTTTTTTGTATTTTTCAAATATATTTTTATTGATATGGATGTTGTGTTTGAAACATGTAATTTCAAAATATTGAAAGGTCTTCATTTTTATTTGAAAAATTTCATGTTTTGAAGAGTTAATAACTTTAATTCTACATTAACATAATATATACATCTAATTAATTCTAATTATATATATTTTTAGTAGTTGTACTTTGTCCCAATTTGTGCCTTATTTGCGTCCCACCCAACCCCAATGTTTTAAGTTGCATCTCCTTTTGTGTCCCAACTAAGCTTTGTGTTTTAGTTTGTGTCTACCAAAAAGTGTTATGTCACATATCCCATTTTTATTGTGGGATTTGAACTTCTGGACTAGACCTAGTGACTTGCTAATTACCCTAGTACTGCAATTGGTAAACAATAAGGAATTATTATAATGTTGGAGCGATACACCAATTTCTCGAGTCCATAACTTTTCAGTCCAAATTTTAATTAAGGAACATGCAAGCTTGTTGAAAATCTCTTCATGGGTTCCATGACATTGAAATTATTAAGTCAGTTTCCCCTTGATTTGAAAAATTCCCAATACAAATAAGCAAATTATACAAGTGGCACACATAGGTGATGCACCATAAGCGACAAATTTAAGAAACAAACATACATTGTGATACATGATAAGAAACAAATCACAAATAATTGATCCACTTATTTTTTTTCATTTATGGTTCACAAACCCCCCAATGGGATTGCTACATCCACATGAATATATCATAGGGGGCCCACCCGAAGGGGCCTCACCCCGTTTGCTCTAATTATGGAGCTATCTCGATGGGGACATCAAGTGAGTCCCTTATATAGCAATGTATAGCCACCCATGGATTTGACCCCAAGACCTTCTGCTCACAACTTACAACACTTGACCACTTGAGCTATTCCATCGGGCTAAATAATTGATCCACTTATGCACCATAAGTTATGCACTTAAGATACGTATCGTGATTTAAGTAGCCATTAAGAGATGCACCATAAGTTATACTTAAGATAAATATCGTGATTTAAGTGATGCAATTAAGATATGCACCATAAAGAATTCACCATAATTGAATCAACATAAGTGTTACACTTAAATGACACACATAAGTGAGGAGCCATAACTAGTGACACATAAGCAATACTCATAAACAATGCACCATAACTAGAGTGATACATAAGTGGCACATCACAAGTAATGCACTTAAGCAACACATATAATTGACATACCATAAGTGGCATGCATAAGAGTGTTAGCAGAAATCCTCGGTAGGTGCAGACACGGACCATTTCCCAAGTATAAATGGGAAATCCTTGGTAGGTGCAGACAAAGAAAAGACAACTATGAAATCCTCTCCCTAGATTTGGCAAGATTACTTGATTATAATGAAACCTTTACCTTCCCTCTGAAGATGGTCCTTTCCAGATGGATATCCTTAGCTCATTTGGTATTCGAATAACCTGCACATATCAGAGCCAACAAAGTAATGGAAACATACAAGATAATCAAGCTAATCTATATCAATGACTAAAGAGAAAGATAATAAACAATGATTATTACACAAAGTTTACAGGAAAGAGAAAACACATTGTATTAATGAAATAAATGGAAAGATTACAACCAAGCTTCGGTGTTGATCTTCTCTCCACAATATTTTAATCCACAAACTCTACAAGCCTCTCACCCAAGAACCATACTCTTTGCCTCTCACACCTAGAGTAATTCCAACATCATAAAGGTACTTTATGATCCTATCCCATCCATGAAGGAGATTTTGCTTACATAGGCCAAATGGAGATCTATGAGTTGAGATTCTTTGGGAGGAAGGTGAGGGATCTTCCCTAGAGGCTAGGGGTTCAAGTGCCACCTAATATGATTATTTGGGATAAGCCTCCATGAGGAATTTCTTCTAGAAGTTTCTCAAAATTTCTCTATTTTCCATTTTGTGAGTGCCGATGCTCTTTGCACACTAGCAGAAGGCGTTAGGAAGAGTTGATGCTCTTTGTCCAAGTGCAACAAGTGTTATCGATTGGAAAAACCTGCCAACCTTTGATGACACTTTATGTCAAGAGACAAGGTGCATCAAAGCTCATAGGATTGGGAATCTAGCAAGGAAAGATTCCTCCAAAAGATGTTTTGGCATATGAACTTCTGGGAATTAGGCAAGGTGACAGTTTTTAGGTGTAACAAAATACCCCAAAAGTATAAATCTAGAGGGATGTGATAGGTGAAATACTTTGCTAGATGTGATTCAGAATAAGAGGCAAAAGAGTGGTGAGTGAGGGATTTATATAGTACCAGATGCTCTGAGTTATACTCTGTCCAATCCAAATCATGGTTATCAACCAATGTATTGCATATCCATGTATAATGATCAGATCATGGCTACTGAAAATACACTATAGATCCATGAAAAAGAAGACTCAAATTTGGACATAACTATCGAACATACAATATAGATCTATGCCATATTGACTCAAACTTGAGCATACCCACCAAACATACATCATGGATGCATGCAATGAATAAAAAACACTCCATCACAACCTTGGGAGAAGAAAATATTCAAGTGAAAGTCTGAATACCCAGGGTCTTCATCCCAATCTCAAATAATACAATTCTATCCATGTGTATATATTTCCTGATGTCAAACACGATAGAAACCACTTGATTACCGGTCATTGATGTATACCATTAACAAGTGTGATGGAAATCACCATTAATGTCAATGAATCCCAAGATACACTAGTACATTCCTCTGATTGCAAATAGATGAGTTGTAGTCAAACAATCGATGAAATCTTTCAATCAGATCCCAATGATGAAAGTCTACTGTCGAAAGTGAGGAAACATACCATTGAGGCATGCATGCTTCAAGGTACTATCAGGTTTCTAAGACTAATTCCTAGATGATGTGTTGATGTCGATGAGAATAGACTCATCGAAGGAGGGCTATAATGTTTCCCCCATCATCGACATGAAACTTGAAACAAAAGCATCTTCAAGTGATCTTGATAATGGAACACCCATGGGACTAACTCAAATGTGACCGACTTAAAGGAAGGTAAGGTAACTGCAGATGTAAGACATGGTAAATTCTTCCCTTGAACATTGAACGACATGACAAGTGACTTGACAACATTGACTCAATGAGGTAGAGACTAGACATAATTCAAAGGCATGACAATGCATTCTTTGAATTGACTCAAAGGAGTAAAATGACTCATGAAAGTGGATTGACTTGAGGACAAGATGATTACCCAACAGTTTGAATGAAATGCATACATGTGCCATGTTCAAGGGTGACTATAAGCTGCCATTAATACAAATGAAAAATGTTTTCCCATTCCCTTAATTTCCCCATCATGATGGATGAGTACCTCTTTTCTTTTTAACAAGCTTGAAAAGAATAACAAACGCTTGATATAGCTCATCGTTAGATGAGTCCAATCTCACATGTTTTATGAACCTGGAAAAGGAGGGCTTCATTCCCAGAAAAGGGTCCTTCATCGTTTAATTTCATGAGTACCAAGAATGTAAATTCAATTGTCGTTTCATGTTTAGAGAGTCTACAATGACTAATGAAAACTCTGAGATGGACTTTTTTCATAAATTTAGTCTCCAAGGTATGAAAAAGTATAAACCAATACCTAGAAAAAATCTTTTAGTCATGATGAACTACAGTGTACCTTTTTCGTAAATGAGTCTAAACGGTCTGAAAAAGGGGTAAACTATCACTAGATAGACGACCCTTCAAATACTTTTACAAGGGTGAAAGAATCAAGTTTGCTTGGCAATCTTTCCCATTTAGAGAGTCTGAAAGGAGCTTAAAGATGACTCCAAGGGGTTTCCTTTTTCATGTTAGGTTTTATGAGTCTGAAAAAGTGATACAAGTGTACTCAATACCTTTTCTATAAGTTTTTAATGAGCATGACTAGGGTATAAAAGGCGCTCGAAAGCTTTTTTCAGTTTGAGACAGAGCATGAAAAAGTAAAAAAGAAACTCCATCGTATTTAAAAAATGCCCAATCAAGTCCTGAAATCTCCAAAAATATCATTAGGACAATTTCATATTCAAAACTTCAGAAAATATGGTAAAAATTAAACAATATTGAACTAATTAAATATTATTTTTCATTTTAACCCAAAAATCGTATAAAAAGGGGTCAATAGTAAAAATAAATTACCATTTGTTTTTACCACTTGAGTTTTGAGTGAAAATAGTGCTTTGAGAGGTGATCTTATGACGGATATTCTAGGAGATATAACCAATAAGTTCGTCGATTCATTCGGTCAAGTAAAAGCTATGCCTCTTCCCTTTAATTTAGCAGTAAATTTTTTAAATTTCATTCAGCCATTTTACAGTTTTGAGTTGGTTTTGTGGGGAGTAAGAGAGCACCCTAGGAGATGCTCTTATCCCTTTTGGGTGGTGCACCAATGCACTCTTTGAAAGGAGAAAGAGCATTAGCCCCGCTCTATGCTCAAAGGGGTTGAGAGTTGGTGCCCTGTTTGCTCAAAGCAAGAGCGTCAACGACCCCCAAAGTTCCAAAACAAAAACTTAAATTTTTTTTTGAAGCTTTTGTTTACATGAAGTGTTTCTAATTAATGATTTATGGATGTCTCATAGGTCTACAAACACATCATGGTTATATGGACGGAAAGATAACATGAATTGGATGATTCCCAAGCTGCTGATGACTCGAACACAGTGATGAAATTGAGAAAATGGGGGCACATGTGTGCTTACTGGAACATTTGATTAGAATGTGGGACCCCGAGCAACACCATTTTCAAGTGGGTACCCATATTGTCACAATAGACGTGGAGGATATATATTTTCTTATTGGGATCTCTAGAAGAGGGAATCCCATGTCACTCTTTGGACCACAAGGAGGAGAGATGACAATGGACGACTTGATTTATGAATACTGTGTGATTAGGACAAGATATTAAGGTGAAAAGATCCCAATCAAGCACTTAATGGATAATCCATTGAGGACTATTGTGTTTACGATCTAGAAGGTGGTGGATAGCCAAGATTCCCACCAAAATACTCGAGCCCATATGTTGTATGCATTGGAGTGTATGGATCCAATAATTTTCAACTAGAGTGAGGGGATTTTGGTAAGCTTCAAGGACCAATTAACAAAGTATTGTCGAGGCGAAATTAGGCATTTCAACTGTGATGCTATAGTAGTATCTTTATTCTTGGAGAGAGTTCCTTTATTGTGTCCTCAAGTGTCATTGAATAGGCTTGATCCATAGGACCCACCTATGATGATATGGGTGGGTACCATTGCTCACCATGGAGGAGGATGTGGGCCTACAGTGACCTACCTGATGATGATCAGTGGGATGATAGAGGTAAGAAAGATGTCATTTTTCATTGTGTTTTTTAATTTTATTTTCTGGTATATTTTAATTTTTTTGTTTTTTTTTGTGTAAATAAAAGATGTATTATTGCATAAAAATAGTTACAATGGAGCTCAAAACCCACAGGCCATAGAAATCCCACCCAGAAACCTTCCTTTCCCCTTTACATTTGATTAGCTTGTTACCCACCCATCTAAAAAATGGGAGAGCTCCCTCTATGGAGAGATCAATCCCTGAATTACATCCGAAATTACCACCATATATGCTATATAAATAGACAAAGAGACAGACAGACCTATAGGACATAAATAGACAAAGAGACAGACAGACCTAAAGGACATAAATTAAGCCACATAGACAAACATAAAAATACAGAGGGTGCCCCATTGGGGGCTTAGGGAAGGGCCTGGAGCCTTGGGCTCAGACCTGCGTCTTGGAACCGACCTCCCAGGAGCCAAACCACATCCAACATATGCTCTTCTAGAGAATTATCAGTTCTACCGATGCTCCTCCCGCTTGCACGTCGACTAGACCCTCCCTCCACATGATGCTCCATCCCCAGATAATACAAAGATATGCCCATGCAGGAGAAGATCTCGTCCAAATTCTGGTGCATGAGACGATAATATGAGCTGAGGGCCTCTAGCTTCCTTCACATGTCCTGTCATTCTTCATTATGCTCCTTCCAAACCTTGACGGGTTCCTCGTCCTCCTCCTTTTTTGCCATTATTTTCGTAAGCTTCTCTTCAGTTTTTGCTGCTGCACTGAGGTTCGACTGGGTGACCAAATAAATGATAAACTAGTAAATCATAAGCAGCCAGTCATGAGCTAAGGATCTCCCCACCGTGGAGTCAGGGTTGAAAATACAACCATCAACCTCTTCTCTACCCACCTCAATCGGCATGGAGTTCACTTGATTTCAGAGTGCCTTCTCCACTTTCTCCGTTACTAGACGGGCTATGAGCAGAATTCAGTCTTTGAAAGCCTTTGTAGTAGACTGATCCTGAAGTTGGGCTTGAGTCACTGCTTTCTTCCCCATCTGAATTTCATTTTTCCCTTTGTCCCAGTTAACAGCCGGTCCTATTCTACGCCCATGCTTCCTAAGTCCTCCTCGAGGTGGTGCCATCTCTTACTTCGCAGTTGCACTCCTAACAGAATCACTCCGAGCTTCTTCTTCCCATAGACCACGCTCTAAACACACTAACTTATCTCCAATTCTCCTCAGAACTTGGGTGATGGTCTCTGCAACCACCTTCGAATTAATATGCAATAGTTCCATGGGTGCATTAACGAAATGGTACTGGATAATGATAACCCATATCCTGAAACCTTCCATCTCTATACCACGACTTGATACTCTCTTATATCTATTGTCATTCCTGGATCATTGTTCCATGCAGAGTCTGATCTACTTCTCCCTTCCGGACCTCCATCATACCATGACATAATGGTTAAATGATCACTCCAGATTACCATGATCTTAGGCCATATGCGAACACGCGTTAATGGTCTCAACTCATGGAAGGACCGTGCTGCCATCTGTCCCTACCTCGATCCTCTCTCATTCTTCCCATCACTTGTCCTCTATCACCCACATCATGAGTGACCAGTTGTCGACATCTAGGGATCCATTGCTCCGCCTCGAAATCCTCTAACTGTCCCCTTCGATTGGCCCTGACGTCATTAACACCGACATTAGCCAGTAAGTCTGCCACTTGGTTTGCCTCTCTCCTGACATGGATGAAGGAAAGCACCAGGTGCACCATAACCATGGCATGAAGGTTAGCCAGCCTACTGGCAAGGCACCAATTGGATGACACTTTCTTCACGGATTTTCCATTAGCTAGTTGCTTCACCATTTGGACGAGGATACTGGAGTCTCCTTCTACTATGGCTGACATGCACCCATTCTTGATGATGATTTGAATGCCCTGGATCATCCCTTCCAACTCCATAGAGTTGTTGGTGTCCATTCTGAGCGAGCCATAGTAGACCTGAATAATTTCTCCATAAGAGTTTCTGTAGACCCCACCATAGCCTGCATCACCTTAGTTTCCTCTAGTCGCACCATCGAAGTTTAATTTAAAGACTAGCCTCAGTGGGGGATACCATGAGTTCGGGCTCTCGACTCTGCAACACTTGGGATTTTGATGAAGACCATTGATGACCCCACTATCTAGTCCCCACGCTTTCTCAATGCTTTTTTCCAGACCAACAAATTCTTTGTCATTGTCACTCCACTACAGGCTGCGCACTGTTTCCATCAGGTTGGAGGTTATGATTTTCCAGAATTCCTTAGAGGATTGCTGTTTTCCCCTAAAAAATCTACTATTTTGTTCCTTCCATATTACCCACATCACAGTGCCTGGAAAGGATTGCCATAAAAACCACAGAATATTATTTTTGAAAGCCTTGGGATGCCAGTCCCTTAAGGTTTGGTCTGGGTTTCCTTTGCTTCTGTTGCTCTTCTTGAAAAGTTGCACTCCTTTGTCCCATATATCAGAGGTGAAAGGGAATGCATCGAGGAGGTGACCCATTCTCTCTTCCTGGTTAATACATAGAACACATCGTGATGGACCTTGGATACCTCTACGACTCAAGTTTTCTCCCGTCAGGATCCTGCGTCTAACCACACGCTAACAGAAGGTAGCCACACTTGGCCAAGGGTTGGAAGTGCATACTTTCTTCCAAATCTCATCCTCCTCCTCCTGACCCCTTATTTTAATGTCATATCATTCTTTTATGTTGAAATTCCCCCTCTATGAGTATCCCCATCTGAGGGTATCATCGACATTCTTGATCAGAATGCAGCGCTCTTATAATTCATTCTCAAGGGATCTGATATCTTTTGCCGAGATCTGGGCGTCTTGATTGACTGGGATCATCCACCTATGCCTGTCTTCCCAAGGGCACCTACCAGAATTGATGAACCTTTTCTTTGTCCTCCTCCATACTTTTGGTCCTGATATGCCGCCAGCTTGGGTCATTCCCTATCTTGGGGAATTGGTTCTAGGAATTGTCCCAAAATTTGGTGAGGTTTCCTGATTTAATTTCTTAGAAGTTATGCTCCTGGATCAATTTTCGCCCTCCCCTAGCCTTCTGCCAAATGTGGGATCCTTGAGGATCCCCGTTGAAACACACCAACTGAGTGTTTGGACAACCCCTAGCATACTTTATGTGCCAAATCTTGGCCCAAGGCTCCTATTTGTAATTTCACCATCTCCACCATATCTTGGCTCCTTGCACTTCCCCCACCACTTTGGGATCCTTGAGACCAAGGCCCCCTTTATCCGTAGATGTGCTTACCTTATCCCAACTAACAAGGGAGAATTTATCTTTAGTTTCTCTCTCCGCCCATAGGAAATTCCTTTGAATACTTATGATTTCCCTTAAGACTGACTTTGGAGCGGATAAGACTGAAAATAGGTACATCGGCATGGCCTAGAGGACCAATTTGACCATCACTAGCCTCCTAAGGAGGTTCAGGGGTTTGAGAGTCCAACTAGCCAATCTGGCCTTTATCCTGTCCAGCAGGTCTTGCCAGGAAGCCTGCCTGATAGTCCCTTGACCCAAAGGGACCCCTAGATACTTGGTTGAGAATGATCCTTTTTGAAATCCCAAAATTATCCTGATGTTTCTCTGGGTTATGAGCAGAGTGTTGAAGAAAAAAAATCTGAGATTTCTCACAATTAACTGCAAGTTCCGATGCCTTAGCAAAGGTCGTTAGGCTTGTTTTGAAGGCTCGAGCCTCTTGGAATGAAGGGCGCCCCATCAACATTGTGTCATCCACAAACTGTTGGTGTGTTTGTTTGTCCATGTCCTCATGGAATTATAGTCCCTTGATCCTCCCATATACCGCGTGGGCCTTGATGAGCTTACTTAACCCTTCGAAAGTAAGAATGAAGAGAAAAGGGAAGAGGGGATCTCCCTATCTGATCCCCCTGGAAGGAGAGAAGAGCCTCATCGGGGAGCCATTCAGCAGGATGGAGTAGAAGGGAGAGGAGACTAGACCCATGAACCACTCTACTCAATCCTAGTAGAAGCCAAAATCCCGAAGCATCTTCTCTAGGTAATTCCAGTTGAGCTTGTCAAAAGCCTTGGCTATGTCTTATTTGATGAGCATTCCTAGGTGTCTAGTGCATTTTAGAGAGTGGATAGATTCTTGGACCATGATAATGCCATCCAAGATTTGTCGGCCTTCTACGAAGCTAGATTGCTCTAGGCTAATCAGCCCCGGGAGGAGAGGCTTACGCCTATTTGCTATGACTTTGGAAACTATCTTGTAGATCACATTGTAGAGAGCTATGGGTCTAAACTTACCAGGGGTATCAATGCCCTCTCCTTTTGGGATTAGGGATGGGAACATCGCATTGAAGGATTTGAGCACTCCTTTGCTTTTCTGTGATTCCTTTACTATGGCCAGACCTCCTCCTTGATCATGTCCTAGAAGAAGTGAAAGAAATTGGAGGTGTAGCCATCAAGGCCTAGGGATTTCCCTTGATCCATCAGATCCATTACCTCCTCAAACTTCTTTATGGATATAGGCTTGGTGAGGCTCTCGTTGTCCTCCCTAGATATTGATCTGGGAATCAAAGCTATGGTCCTGTCAATATCCTGTCCCCTATCAGTGTTGTCCTCTATCCTGATTTCCTTGAAATGGTTGGTGAGCTCCTCAATCTCTTCCTTAGTTTCCACCTAGGTCCCATTGGTCTTTTTGAGTTTGTAGATATTTGAACCCAACCTATTGTTGACCATCGAGTTATGGAATAATTTGGTGTTTTTATCTCCCTCCCTCAGCCATTTGACCTGAGACTTTTGTTTCCAGAAGATTTCCTCCTGCCTCTCTCTAGCTTCCATCTGGGCAAAAAGGTCTTTCTCTTTTTCATTCATCTTTGAGTCCCACCCAGAGTCCATCCCTTTCTGCTGAATGAGATGTATGTCCTAAGAAAGCCTCTTTTTTTCCTCAAATATGTTTCCAAAGTATTCCTTGTTCCATGTATGGATCTTGGCTTTTAGTGCCTTGAGCTTTTGCTGGAAGATGTACATCCTTGTCCCCCCATGGCTATCCATTTCCTGCCACCACTGTTCTACTAGGCCTTTAAATTTCTTGTTCTTGAGCCAGAATTGATCAAAGTGAAAAGGCTTAGGCAGTCAAGCAACCACTCCATCCCATCTAATGCATATTGGCCAATGATCAGAGCCAGCTGCTAGGAGCACATTTTCCCTAATTTCCCTGAGCCTCTGACCATGTTCTCTGACACCACGAATCTATCTAATCTAGAGGCAACTAGATGGTCCTTGCCTCTCCTATTGTTCCATGTAAACTGGCCATCCCTAGTTTCCATATCCACTAGAGTGCTTTGGGATAGTACCTCTCGAAATTCCTCTTGGTGCTTATCCAGCATCCTTCTTCCCCCATTCTTTTCTTGAAGTGAGGTAATCAGATTAAAATCTCCTCCTATAATCTAGTGTCCTTCCTGGGCTGATGTGCAGATGGTGAATAAAGGTCTGCTTCTAAGGAAAGGCACTTGGGCCATAGATATTAGCTATTGTTCCTCTGATCTTTGATACTGAGATTTGAAACTCCACTATTAGGGAGAAGTGACTGGATCTCCACTCCAAGAGATCCACCTCTCTAGGTTTCCATAGCATGGCCATTCTCCCTTTCATACCAACTACGTCCATTTCCATGACCATGCTACCTTTCCATATCCTTTTCCCAATCTTTATTATGGTCTCAAAGCTACACTTGGTTTTTTCCATAAAAATAATGTCTGGTTTTTCCTGCTTTATCTTCCTAGCTAGGGTTCTAATCTTCCTAGGGTGATTACACCCCTAATATTCCAGGAGACTATATTCATTGGGTAAATTTACTTACTTCAGAGAAGGTCACCTTAATTGTAGGATACTAGCCTAATTTGATTAGTTTGACTCCAATTTCTGATATCCTCTACTTGTTCATTTTTCGGCCTCTCTTCTGGTCTTCCTCCGACGATTTCCTCTTGCTTCCCTTCTGTGCCTCCACGCTGATCCCCAGGTACTTTTGCACTTTGGACCAGATAATGTCTTGATGTAAGAGTTTGATCTGTTCTCGGGAGACATAGCCCTTGCCCACGTTCCTGCATTCTTCTTCTAGAGCGTCCAGATCTAGATCACCTAGTTCCATGTCGTCGGCTTCATCTTCTTCCATGATGATTGGCCTGTTTCCAGTGTTGTTCTTGTCCTCCGATCCCTTCATCTCAATTTCTTGGGATCTGGTTGGACCCCCCTATTCCCTCTGTTAGGATTATTAATCCTCCCTTATGCAATTTGGTCATATGTCTAAATCGGGAGTCCATCCAGTCTATTTATAGTCATTAACACCATTGGGTCCACTTGGCCTAATTGGGGCACATGTTTCAGTTACTAAAGTGTGGGGAACACTAATTGAGACTCACTGCCACCGATTGCACTTGATTTCATCAGTTTAGGTGCCTCCTATACCAATCCCTACAATTTAGGAGCCACTGGGAGTGTCGAAACTAGCCAAGGTCAGTTCAATTTAGTTGATGACTGGTTACATTGAGTTAGGAGTCAGTTACATTTAGTTATATTCCTCTACATTCAGTTAGCACTAGGTTTGCATGGCTGCACTAAGGAGGGGTGCATTTCTCACCTACCACAGTTAGTTAGCCTCAGTCAACACTGAATGTAACACTTGAGTTGTGTTTTAGAACTCTGATGAACTTCGGTTATGGTTTAGATAAGGTCAGTTAACTATTGAGTCCTCCGACAGTGATTTAGACAAGGTCTTAGTTACCTACAGTCAATTAGAGTCTAATCAATTCAAATTTCCTCATTTGGATTCGATTTGCATGTGGCTATTTAAGCCATTGTACTTCATTGTAATTATTATCTAATTACTCTTTGATTAATGAAAAGCATTCATAGCTGCAAGCCATTTTTGCATTGTTTCATTCTTCAATAATTGAGTAAATTGTGTGATCTATCATGTGAGTTGTGTGTTTGTCCATAGATCTATGTGCTCAATTTAATATTGTATCAGAGCCTCAGTGGACAAGGCACTTCTCCTCCTTAGATATCCTACTGGATCAATTTTTGAGCAAAATTGCTCCTTCTAGCACTGCACCAGAAGCAGAGAATTTACCACTTAATAACCCAAGCAAAGGAATTGTTGATCAAGATTGCTTGATTAACTAAGCTGGGTGTGAATAAAATCCCAAAAGTGCAAGCTATCCGACCTTATGGTGCCCTTTTTTTGTTTGTTTTTGCAGGTACAACTTCGAAATGAATTCATCAGTTCCTCTTCTGACCCGATCCTCAGACTATTATGAATGGAAGGTGAAGATGATTATATTTCTTAAAAGACAAGATCTCCTTTGGGTGTCTAATGGAATTGGTAGAGAGTCTTTTGAGAGTGAAAATGACTGGATAAATGCAAAGGATGTAGCTTTTGAAATAATGAAACTGGCTCTTTCTCCTAGCTTGCGCTACCTCAGTAGATCTATTAAAGATCCACAGGAACTTTGGACAAGATTGGAGAGAACCTTTGGAATGACTGATGAGGATCATAATAGCACTTTGGAGAGAAAATCCAGCACCATAAGCATCCTTGATCCAAAAATATCAGCCTCCACTCTCTCTGATGAAGTTGTTCAAGATGAAGAAGAAGCAGAAGCTTCCACACAGTCAATTCAAATTGAAGACAGTCTCCATGCAGTGACTCTTTCTCCTGATGCTCCGGAAGTTCATGAGATATTTGATATCTCATCCCCTCATATTTCTGAAACAGAAGAAGACATTCGAATCTCTGATATTGAAGAAAAACACTGCTGCACTTCCATGCAAACATTCACCGGTGATTTTCCTTTGAATTCTGTGCATAATTTACCAGTAATTGCTTTTGAAAGTGAAGAGAAATTTGATTTTTCTCCCTCTAATGTTTCTGTTGGTGTGCAAATATGTGATACCTTGGATGTTTTGGAAGAAATATCAGATTACCAGGGTGATCCATTCGCTCCCCATGATCTAGTTTTTCCAACAAATTCTTGCAAGATTGCATGCACCAAAATTCAGAATTTTGAAGAAGAAGAAAGTTGTGCATCCACCGTCTCGGTTAACCATTTATTTGAATATGATATTAACATTATTGGATCTGATATGATATTATTTAGATCTGATATGATATTTCTTGGTTTAATATATCAAATTCATAATCTTTCAGCACTGCTTGTAGCTGTTCTCATCAACGGTGTGAAGAAACAAGTACCGCAAGTCTCCTACAAAACTGCTGCTGGGGATTTGATTCCATTTCACAGTTTTGGATCTGTTTGAACCTGTTTAGATCTGATTTAATTTCTGATCTGATATTATTTGGTTCATATTTTAAAATTCAAAAGCTTTTAGTCATGCTTGTAGCTTCTCTCACCAATTCCGATGTGAAAAATCAAGTACCACACTTTGTCTTCAAAACCGTTGATGGGGATTTGGTGTTAGTTTCCTCATATGAGGTTGCTAATATTTTATTATGTGTTTCATTATCTATTTCAGAAGCTATATCAGACTATGGAGCTCAAGCATTCGATCTCAATAGTCCCAGTGCTTCTCTACCATTGATCACATGCTCATCTCCTCACATAACTAGTAAAGAGGAAGATTTTCTGCATCCGCGTGGACACTTGCTCCTAACACTTGGGGCTGCTCTTACCACTCATGGTTTTCTGGTCATGGATGCAACACATCAGTTTATTGAGGGTTCCACACATGTTGTGAATCCTCAAGAACCTTTTCACACTTATCAGTTGACTTCAGTTGCTCTACATGGGTCCAATCTTCATTCGGCAGCTGTCTATATTTCTGATTTAGTTGAGCATATCATTCTTCTTCCAAAGAGGAAGATTCCTCTAGAAATAATGATGGAGAGGTTCACATGCCAGGCCCTAGGATACCTATGCATAGAAGAATCAAATTGATCCTGATTCTACCTGCTTAATTAGAGGGGGTTTTTTTTCCCATGTGGTTTTTCCCCAACACCTTCTTTTTGAGCAGTTACTTTTGCTTTACTTGATGTAATGGGTGACCTATGGTCTTCGTTACTAGGGCCCACATATTTTCCAAGTTAGAATTTAGGGGGGGTGTTAGGATTTTTAATCCTTCCTTGTCCAATTTGGTCATATGTCTAAATTGGGAGTCCATCCAGTCTATTTATAGTCATTAACACCATCAGGTCCACTTGTCCCAATTGGGGCACATGTTTCAGTTATTAAAGTGTGGGGAACACTAATTGAGGCTCACTGCCACTGATTGCATTTGATTGCATCAGTTTAGGAGCCTCCTATACCAATCCCTACAATTTAGGAGCCACTAGGAGTGCCGAAACCAACCAAGGTCAGTTCAGTTCAGTTGATGACTGGTTAAGCTGAGTTAGGAGTCAGTTACATTCAGTTCTAGTCCTCTACATTTAGTTAGCGCTAGGTTTGCATGGCTGCACTAAGGAGGGAAACATTTCTCACCTAACACAGTCAGTTAGCCTCAGTCAACACTGAATGTAACACTTGAGTTGTGTTTTAGAACTTGGATGAACTCCGGTTATGTTTTAGACAAGGTCAGTTAACTATTGAGTCCTCCGATAGTGATTTAGACAAGGTCTTAGTTACCTACAGTCAAGTAGAGTCTAATCAATTCGAATTTCCTCATGTGGATTCGAATTGCATGTGGCTATTTAATCCATTGTACTTCGTTGTAATTATTATCTAATTACTCTTTGATTAACGAAAAACATTCACAGCTGCAATCCATTTTTGCACTGTTTCAGTCTTCAATAACTGAGTAAATTGTGTGATCTATCATGTGAGTTGTGTGTTTGTCCACAGATCTATGTGCTCAATTTAATACCTTCGATTTACCCTCTCCCTCTTCCTCTAGGACATGGAAAGAATTTAAGGAAATTGGGGGTTTTCTAGCCATTTACTTACGTAATTTTTGACCTCTGTTTCTCCTACCCCTCCTTCTATTTTTGACTTGTGTGAATACATCATTGGCTTGTGTTTTCCCCTTCTTGGTATAAGGCATTCTTCTCCTAGATCCCCTTCAGGAAGTTCCTCCCAAAATGACCATACTCATGGCAGATCCTGCACCGAAAGCTGTTCATAGTCGATCTGCTAGATCCACTCTTCATCATCTCAGTTCAAGCTTACCGCCTTAGGGAGGTCCTTCGAGAGATCCATATACACACAGATCTGAGAAAATGTAGTATACCTCTGAAGCCTGGTTTTCTCGGAAACTTTCACAAATTCCCTAATTGTATTACCAATATTGCGTAAGATTTCCATATCCCAGTACTCCTCGAGGAGGCCCACCAAGCGGAGCCACACCGGGGCTACTGTCAGATCTTCAGATTCAGGGTTGAAACGCTCCTTCTAGTGTCAAAGGTATTTCCCTGCTGAGAAGAAAAAATAGGGACCTCCTTCTAGGATCTTGTTGCGATCTTCCTGATTGAAGAAGATGATGGCAAAGAAACCCTTTGCTCCCAACTGTAGGTCATAATGGTCCTTTGGACTCCATGTGCTCTGGATCCATCAAAACATATACTTCTCCGTGGGCCAAACCCCCACAAACTTCCCAATTAAGGCCTTTTCCTTCCACATCTCTATTTTCCCTCAGATTGATTTTGATCGGATCTGGATCATCGGGATTGTTTGAGCCCTCGGGAGGCATCCCCCCAGGTATGATATCTTCCCCTCACCTTTCCCCTCCTTCCCTTTTTGTCGATCTGCCTTGCGGCCGCTACCTTCCTCCAGTGTTCGACACTTCCCTGTGGCCATTGCCATGCTTGAGCGGGGGGTTCATAGTCCCCTTCCCCACTGCACCAAACGCAGAGCGCTCAAACCTCGTCTATCTCACGCTCTTCGATCTTGATCACTAATACTCCTTTTAACTTTTTTTTGTTATACTAAGACATTGTATTCTACATTACAGATATTGGGCCATCATGATGAGATGGAGCATCTCCTATCGAGAGGCGAGGGGAGGTGAGGGAGATCACCATCCATAACATATAGGAATAAGAGGAACTGCAGCAAATTGAGGATAACCTATAGAGACTGACAGTTGGGGTTCCAAAGATATCTATTGATGGCCTTTCCCGACGTTATCAACGCCATACTACAGGAGTTTCAGGTCACTTTGGGAGACTACTATGTAGGATATCTCGTGTTGTAATGTGTTTCCACTGGCATGAGGATTATGTCAGAGTCATTATGACTTGTAGTATTACACTAGAATCTTTTAGGATTCATATTTTGACCATTTTGATGTACTGGAAACTCATATTTTCATATTTTGATGTACTGAAAGATTATGGCTTCATATTTTTTCCTTGGTATCGGTTGTAAAATATATAAAAAAACAACTTTTTATAGAAATGTGTGTCTATTGTGGTGTGTTTGTACATGAATGGCTGCTTATTATGTGTTTGTATGATCTTTATAAATGTGATCTATCTTAAATGAACATTTAAACATGAGTTAAGTACCATTCCAAAATGTAATTAGCTAACGAATCAACAACTACATTTAAGTATATTGGAACATGTTGGTAAGAAAAAAACTCAAAGGACCTCTCAATAAGCTAAACTCTTCAGAACAGTCAAATAAGTAAGGGGCTACAGATAGCATAAACCCAGTTTAATTGAGAAACAACTAATTCCAAATCTAGATAAACCCTAATTTGACTCACATCATTGAACAAAGCTTAAGTTAATAGTCCAATCACCGCATGATATTAAACAACATTTTTTGCAGTAGGACCTAAAGAAGTTCCTCCTAATCTTACCAAATCACTGGAAGGGGAATAAAGTACCCAAGCCACTGATCAGAGATTCAAGGTATGTCAACTAGCACCATCTGTGAAACCTCAACATGTGGTCATATGTTCATTCAATCATAACACTATATAAGCAGTCTTACCTAAGACGAATCCTACATTCATAAAAGAATAAAAGTCCATGTCACGCCCCCATCCCTCTACCAGAGAGAGAACATGACTTCACGGCTATCAAATCTGGGAAATATATCCCCATGAACACAATGATAATAAAATGCATTGAACATAAAATGTATACAAATGTAATTATACCGCAGAAGTAAACACATTCATTCAAGGATTCATCATGTTCATCATAATTCATTAAAACAAATACAATTGCAGAGGTAAATACACAATAAATATTTATCTTGAAAAGAAGCTTCCCACAACCAGCTATGTCCCTGTGACATGTAGAAATTATGACCAGCAATAGATTAATTTCACTCACAACAAATTACAATTGATCATGCAAAATTGTCAACAATGGAGACTGAAAATGGAGCTGTAACACAAAATTATATTAACTCAGTGTACAATAGCCAAACCTGTAATAACATAGGTTGCTGAATATATAGAATACATCAATAGGTCGAATGCATAAGGAGGCATCCAAAACTAGCATAAAGCAGGCTTACCCAAAATAGGCAAATCCCCCATAGGTGTAAAAAGCTGATCCCAAATTTGTCATGAGGCTCACGAATTGGCAAGGGTGCATGGGCAAGCTAATGAGTGGTGGAATGGCAGTTCATAC